>CM075197.1:4843017-4973017 GCA_037577475.1 Chaunax sp. Z400 | reverse complement strand
TACAAAAAACTGAGCTGAACAAAAGTATAACTCTCCATTTGCTAAGAAATGCTACAACAGTGAATTTGCTGATGTTTGTTCAGACCTTCAGGGAGAGAGTGTTTGGGGAAAAAGAGAAACATCTCTGTGTAAAGAGAAAGTAAAAGAACTTAAGCGCTGTCAAATTTCCAAGAGATTAAATTGCTGTCTATTTTTTCTCTTCTTGTTTGAAATGGAATGAAATGAAATGAGATTTTGTGATGACTGTCAAAATTCATGTGTGGAAAATATGACAATTGTCTCTGTCCATATGTCTTTAACACCACTTTCATTCATTAAATAAATGAAATGATCTTAAACTGCCTACATACCAATATGTTACCAAAGGCAGAGAACTTTTATTAGAGCTGTAAAAATGCATGGAGAACATCAATAACTTTATAAGAGGTATTTAAAAGTGTATTTGGCCATGTTCCCTATACGAGGACCAGAGTGCTGAGCTACAGATATTTGAAACTTGTGAGTATCTGCTCTGTTCTTCTTAACTGTGTTTTTATAAACCTTTATCTGGTAGCTTACAGTAGTGGGATACAAACGTACAATGACTGCATATCTTTAAGGATCTAATTCTGATTTCAACATCTGGATGAAGCATTATCTTCAGTGATTTTAATAACTGCAACATATTTTGCTTTGTAACTATGTCACAGAGGAATGTGCTTTAATTAGGAGCATTTACTCAAATACTGTACATTGGTGTAAGTACAATTATAAGCTACTGTAGTATTTCTCTATTTTTCTAAGTAATATTTCATTACAATTTATCCAACACTTGTACTTACTGGTTTAGAAATTAATATTTACATCTAATCTACATCATTAGCTTTAGCTACAGGTTGAACATGGACAAGTACATTCACTGTGAGACATTGATACAGTTCATGGAGCTCTTCCTACTTTTACTAAAGTCATGGATCTGAATGTCTTTTATACAGTGACCCTGAAGAGCAAATCACAAAGACACAACAATAACTCACTAAACACAACCACCACTCACTAAACACAACAACAACTCACTGAACACAACAACAACTCACTAAACACAACCCCAACTCACTTAACACAACCACAACTCACTAAACACAACAATAACTCTCTAAACACAACCCCAACTCACTTAACACAACAACAACTCACTAAACACAACAATAACTCTCTAAACACAACAACTCACTAAACACAACAATAACTCTCTAAACACAACAACTCACTAAACACAACCACAACTCTCTAAACACAACAACTCACTAAACACAACCACAACTCACTAAACACAACAACAACTCACTAAACACAACCACCACTCACTACACACAACAATTACTCTCTAAACACAACAACTCACTAAACACAACCACCACTCACTACACACAACAACAACTCACTGAACACAACAACAACTCACTAAACACAACCACAACTCACTAAACACAACCACCACTCACTACACACAACAACAACTCACTAAACACAACCACAACTCACTAAACACGACCACCACTCACTAAACACAACAACTCACTAAACACAACAACTCACTAAACACAACCACAACTCACTAAACACAACAACCACTCACTAAACACAACCGCCACTCAATAAACACAACAACAACTCACTAAACACAACAACAACTCACTAAACATAACAACAACTCACTAAACACAACCACAACTCACTAAACACAACCACAACTCACTAAACACAACCACCACTCACTAAACACAACAACCACTCACTCAACACAACTGCCACTCAATAAACACAACAACAACTCACTGAACACAACAACAACTCACTAAACACAACCACAACTCACTAAACACAACCACCACTCACTACACACAACAACAACTCACTAAACACAACCACAACTCACTAAACACAACCACCACTCACTAAACACAACAACTCACTAAACACAACAACTCACTAAACACAACCACAACTCACTAAACACAACAACCACTCACTAAACACAACCGCCACTCAATAAACACAACAACAACTCACTAAACACAACAACAACTCACTAAACATAACAACAACTCACTAAACACAACCACAACTCACTAAACACAACCACAACTCACTAAACACAACCACCACTCACTAAACACAACAACCACTCACTCAACACAACTGCCACTCAATAAACACAACAACAACTCACTAAACACAACAACAACTCACTAAACATAACAACAACTCACTAAACACAACAACTCACTAAACACAACAATAACTCACTAAACACACAAACTCACTAAACACAACAATAACTCACTAAACACAACAACAACTCACTAAACACAACAACAACTCACTAAACATAACAATAACTCACTAAACACAACAACAACTCACTAAATACAACAATAACTCACTAAACACAACAACTCACATAACTCACTAAACACAACAATAACTCACTAAACACAACAATAACTCACTAAACACAACAACAACTCACTAAACACAACAATAACTCACTAAACACAACAACAAATTGCAAATCAAATTTCCAAAAGAGAAAAAGACAGATCTGAAATATGTTTTAATAAGTTTAGTAATAAGTCTTAATAAGTTTTATATGTAACCATTTTTGATTGTCCTGCTTCCTGCCAGATGAAGGAAAGCAGTAAAGGGTTAATGCACATTTCCTTCCTGTTAAAAAGATCGTCCAATCAGTAACGATCTTTGTCGATAGCAGGTACCTTTTCTGGTAGAAGTTAATGTCATGTTTTCTGCTTTGTGGTTATTGTTTCTGTTTTGCGGGTGTGATTTCTGAATTGTTGTTGTGTTTCTCTTTTGTCAATTTGATTTGCAACTTGTTGTGTTTGGTGGATTCTTGTTGTTGTTGTGTTTTGTTAGGTACTGTTGTGTTTTTTGATTTGTTGTTCTGTTTTCCTACTTGTCGTTGTGATTTGCACTTCAGGGCCATCGTGCTTCTACCCATGTTTTTCACCATGAGTTGAGTATTAACTACTATGTATTCTGAATTAAAGCATCATTGGGCCCTCACACACACACCCATGCAACATGCAGCTGTAGCCTCACTACTGCACAACTGCTGGGCAACACAGCCCTGAATTATTGTGTGATATGCACAAGATAGAAATGTCACTTCCTCCACTATGTGGCACGAGGCTAGACTCAGTCTGTAGTGTCACAGTACATGATGAGGAGACCACATAGTGAAAATGCTAACTGAATATTGTCATGAAGAGGTCTTCAGCTGGGAATCTTATCCAACATTTGAGGTTTGGGGCAGTTAGAACAACTTCCTGTTTCACAGTGAAACTTGATGGCCACAGCTTTCAAGATTTGCAGAAACCTTTGATAACTTCTCATAATTAAGATGGTAAGACTCTACAAATTTCAAGTCGCGCTGGTTAATTCTCAAGACGTTTGTTAAAGTACACCACATGTAAATAGCAAAGTATACACTACATCCAAAATGGCCAACTTCCTGTTGGGTTAAGGCCATAGCATTGAGAGGTTTTTATTTAGATCTTGAAGGTAGCATGATACACATGGGTAACAAAATGTATACTTCTAGGTGAAACATATGGTGAGAGCTTCCTGTTGACATTTTCTAGGCTGTGCTGTGGAGACATTTTGACACATCCACTTCTGAAACCCATATCAAATCATCTCTACTACTTTAGTTTATTAGTATCCTGAGCCCCTTCAAAATGAGATAAATCATCCTCTTGTGCCGGGGACTGTTCTGGTTTAGGGTGACTTTGGTGTTCAGTCCCTAATTAATGAGCTACACACAGGTGTATTCTGAATTATCATAGAGCAGACTGATGGAAGCACCTGTAACACACAGTAGTCTCTAAAATGTTGCTTTTGTTGAGACTGTGTGAAGTTGAAAAGTCAGAAGGAAGCCGTCTTAGCTCTATCAACACCAAACATGATAAATGTTGTTGAGTACTGATTGCATGAAACCATGAATAATGGTTTCTATTTTTTAATTAATCGATAAACATTTTCAGTTTAGAAATTTAAAAAACATGGAACATTTATTAGTTTAAGAGACACGAGGCTTGTGATTACTTTTTTTTCCATGGTTTAGAGTTTAATGCAGAATTCTGCCTGAGAGGTTTGACTTTTTTCAGATCTTTGATTAAATTGTTTTTGGACTTTTTCTCAGAATTCTGATTTGTAATCTAAAAACTTCTTTTTTTTACATTGACTTAGCAAAATTTATTTAAACTATAACTGGCTGATGAACCAGAATCACTTTATCTCAACATTATTTATCATGTAATGTATTTTGATGCATTTTTAGTTTTATGTATTTTAGTTTAAAAATCATACATTTATTAACAATTATTATGTGCAGATGATGATGATGATGATGACGATAATGATGACGATGATGATGATGATGATGATGATGACGATGATGATGACGATGATGATGATGATGATGACGATGACGATGATGGTAAAGATGATGATGATGATGACGACGATGATGGTAAAGATGATGATGATGATGATGATGATGATGATGACGATGACGATGACGACGATGATGACGACGATGATGACGATGATGATGACGATGATGAGGATGAGGATGGTGCTTATCACAAGGGCTCGGTGTGCTCATACTGTGAATTCTGTGAGGTAAGTAGTCATCAAAGCTCAGTCAGTAAATCTGAGTCCAGGGAAAAGTGGACAAACATTATAATGTGTACTGATGGGAACCACTCTGTCAGATCTGTAGCTTCTGTTGTGTGAAATCCTTTTAATGTCTCACTTTCTGGTGATTTCTACTCTCTAGATGTCATTTTAAATAAATGTATGTTCTTCCAGCACTGTGACAGCTGTGACAAATGTCCTTGTGAAGCGGGAGACAAATCTGATCACTGTGATGACTGCAAGGTGAGAACATACACATTTATGTGACATTTGATTTGCAGTGGGCCCATGCTGTTTGACCTCAAAGCAAATGAAAATCTTCATCTTTGTTTTTTCATACATGTACAAACTAGAGTGATGTCCCTCTGCCTGTGACACGCACAATAGAGAATAACCTAACTAACCTAACCTAATTTTTAATGTGATGCTATTAAATTAATTTATATCAGTAAGTATAATATATATTAAATTTGTATAAATCGTGCATTTTTAAATCATTATTATTATGGTCATTGCTAAATATTGCTAAATCTGAAAATGAAAGTAAAAGATTAAAAAAATTTGGGTCTGTGTGATAAGATAATGAAACCAATATATAATACCTGTATGCAGGGGGTAAAGTGGGATTTATCAGGCGGGGAGCTTTAAATTCCAGTCTAGTGCCAAGAACCAGACTAGGTCCAGAGAAACAATGTAATTTGATAAATTAATGTTTTACAACATACAATCTCATTACATCATTCCCAGTACTAGATGACATTAAAATGACAGATTGATACCAGAGCTGATGCATTCACTGACAGCTGTACTGACAGTAACATGGTGTGACTATATGGTGCTAAGTAACTTATTAAGTAAATAAGTAACTTCTATTCATTTTAGAATGGGAATACCCCATCCCCACATACACACACACACACACACTCACACACACACCACCACCACCACCCACGACTTCAACTACCCTCTAACCTGCACAAGCATTAGACACGCTTGATTTCAATACAACAATCCATCAGCAATAATCACTCAGGACTGCAGTTAAATCTTATGTCCATAGTGAATCATATTACACACACATACTGACAGCAAAGCCAGCCCTTTGCTGTTTAATAACGTCTTGTGGCTACAAAAAAGGGGTCTATAAGGAGTTTGGTGTCTATAACAAAACTCACACAACATTGGTAATTGACTTTTGAATGCATCACTCCTTCCAACACTCACACACGGTGCAAGTATAAGAATTGTACAAGAATCAATCAATACCTACAGGTATAAAGGTCTGCCCTTACTTTTAAAATGACTTCTTCCTGGTTTTACATCTGGTAAAGTCCTTATTTGGAGTGTTAAATGCAGGGGCAACGATGCCACTTTCCAGTGGTATGTTTGTCCAGCGTGATTGTGTTTAATTTAACTTGTATAGATCCTTAGGGGGTGGATTGGTGGAATAGTGGGTAGCACTGATGCCTCACAGCAAGAAGGTTCTGGGTTGAAATCCACCTGAGGACCTGGGACTGACTCTACGTGGGTTCCCTCCAGGAATCACAGCTTCCTCCCACCAAAAACATGCAATATAGGTGAACTGGGGACTCTAAATTGCCCGTAGGTGTGAATGTGAGTGTGAATGGTTGTTTTTCTGTCTATGTGTTGGTCCTGTGATGAACTGGCCTCTTATCCTGGGTGTACCCCACCTCTCTCTCAATGGCAGCTGGGATATAGGCTCCAGCCCTCCTGCAACCCTGTACAGGATAAGCCACTATAGAAAAGAAATGAATTATAAGTAACGTATAATAAAAAATAATAACAATGAGGGCAGGTAAATATTCTGCAATACTAAGGCAAAATTGTGAGTATGTCAAAATGAGAGAGTATAAAGTATAACATAGTAACTAAATGTTTTCATTTTGTTTTACTTTTATGTAAGAGTTTCTAAGGCGACTGTGGCTCAGGAGGTTTTGATGGTCCACTTATCAGGAGGTGGTTCCATCCCTGGTACTGGTAGTGTAACTTATTGGTCCTGATGAGTCAGTGGTGCCACCACTGAATGAATGTGCATATGAATGGGTGAATACTTGCTTGTGCTGTAAAGTGCTTTGATTGGTCGAACTAGAAAGGTGCTTTAAGTACAGATGGTTTACCAATTATTTCACTTTTGTGACTTGCTAAGTGAAAAGTTTGACATAAGTTTGATTTACCATGATTTTCATGTCATTCCTAACATTTGATCCACTTATGGTTTCCATACATCTAACATTTTTGCAGAAGTTAGCTATGGTAGTGCAGTCGCAGCAGGTTGAAACATAACAACGTAGGAGTCAGACATATACAGTTGATTACATCTTCTGATACTACTTTTACATTTCTGACTTTTATGTATTCATTACTCTCCCTCTTTTTCACAGATGTGCAGTTTCTGCCATGTGTGTCCAATGTGTCAAACTATTTGCCAGCCTGGTGAGTAAATAAACAAAAAAACAAATTTTTATAGCATCATATTACACAAGGGTAGTTTTTCATTTTAACTGGTCATTCCTGTTGTTTTTAAACCCAACAGGAAGTAAGACTTGATCAGATCAATGTTTATATTTCAACACTGTAAGGAAATAACTCTCGTTGAAAGAGGCTCCAGCTCATGCTTGTTTTAACTTTCTTCTTCAGGCGGTTTTCTCGATGAAGTGACCGGATCAATCTACAAGTAAGTCATATTTACATTGGACTGAAACCTTTTCAAACATTTATGAGCTTCAGTCCATAACCTCTGATTGTCTCTCTCTCCACAGGACTGTAGCTGATGTATTTGATGACGATGATGACAACTGAATCCAACCATATGTTGCCACCATGTGGCCAAACTAATGTTTCACCTTCACCTCTGATTTTTGTTATTTTTGTCTTTTCCTTGAGAATACTCAACAGTGACAATATAGAAACTGTTTAAAGAATAATTTAATATAGTTGTGTACTGTTGTTAACTGGCAAGTCTAAGTTGTACTTGACAAAAATTAAATGAAATATTTGAAGTCATATTTGGGATATGTTAAATAAAAAATGAGGGGACATTTTCACAGAATGATTTATTTATTCAAAATGCTCACCTGATTGTGTCAAAACTGGAGCAACAAAAATCAGGACCCAAATGCACGATACAACAAACAGTCTGCAGTGTGTAAAAATGATAGTCTTTACTGAAATAATCAGAAACAAGTCTGAATCCATATTACCCAAAACCGTAATATATATCTATCTATCTATATACACTACCAGTCAAAAATTTGGACACAGTTTCCCATTCAAGTGGATGGGAAACTGTGTCCAAACTATTGACTGGTACTGTATATAGATAGATAGATTTATAAAAAATCAGGCTCATACAAAATATGGACCCACAAAGTAGATGGGAGGCAGAGAAAAGGTTCAGTCAGAAAAACTAGAGGCTAAGGTCATACATGAGAAGAATACACAAGATAAAAGCTGGAACTCTCAAATGAGGGTAAAGACGATTTGGCACAGGAGGAAGCGAACACATGACTTAAATACAAAATAAATACAGGAAGCAGAACTATATATATATATATACACACACACACACACACACACACACACACACACACAGTAGGCCTACATGTGCTGTATATGGCTGTATAAGTCAAGAAGTGTGGATAGTGAGACAGAGAACAACAACAACAGTCAGTGACACGTGTGATCACCTCCAACATTTATCACAGCATCACATCTCCTTTGCATGGAATGGATAAGATGTTAATCTGGACTTGTAGGATGACATTCTTCCTGCAGTGCTGTGACAAGTTGTTCATGTGTTGCTGGAGCAGGATCTCTCCGTCTCACCTGGTGATCCAGAACATCCCACAGATGCTCTATTGGGTTGAGATCTGGTGAATATGCTGGCCAAGGAAGGACAGCGACATTGTTCTGGCCCAGGTAGGCTACTCCTGACAGACATGAGCTACATGTGGTCTAGCATTGTCATGCATGAAGGTGATGCCTGATTGCTGTATCCTGGGAATGACATGTGGACCTAGGACTGTATCTCAGTAACAGATAGCTGTCAGTGTACCGTGGATGTGGACAAGGTCTGACCGCCATCCATTAGCAATGGCTCCCCACATCATGACATCACCACCAAAACGGTCCACTTCCTGGATGTATGCGGCAGGATAGCGTTCCCCAAGGCCACGATACAAACGCCTACGACCATCAGCTCTGTGCAAGTTAAATCTGGACTTGTCACTAAATGTGATCTGCCTCCGCTGTGCAATGAGCCATAACATCTGTAACATCTGTGTTACACGTGTCTGCCGAGTTCCTGCCAACAGAATCATCAGCATCCCAACTGCCTGGTCACGGAAGTTTTGTGGAAGCCATGACATCATCAGTTGTTTCAGTAGGACATTAATGCCTTGGCCAATCATGCAGAGAAAAATCTCACCAACACCATCGTTTACTCTGAAATGCACCAATGACTGTTATTTCTATGTTATGACTAAATGATGGTTATTCATGATTTAACATGTTTTGGTTTTGGGTACTTAAAAAAGTAATTTCAGTGAATCACATGTTTGTTTGTTTCAGTAGATTAGGGCTAGTGAAAGGAAAATATTGGGTTCTTAAAATATGCGTTTTTAAAGTTTTAAAATGAACCAAAGCACGTTTATACAGTACACAGTATGTAAATAGTGGTGACAAAAGGTTAGGGAAGGTATTGTAAGGTAGGTGATCAGATAGGATGCAATCACAAATGGACACAAAGGGGCAGGAAGGGAGACATTCACATTCAGGGAGAGTCAAAGTGTTAAATTAGCCAGGGGGAACAGGAAGGACACAGACAGTCATGGGGGGCAAAACAGTAGGGGCTAAAGATGTCTGGGAGCAGAAAAAAAGAAAAAAAAAGCTTAAAAAATTGGCTTTGGTGAGAAATTTATGACTCTGTTAAGATGTCTGTATATGTCTCTACCAATCATGATACAGTAGGTCTCCACCACTCTCTATGGGTCGTGGAACAAGACAGAGCTGCTGCCTCTCTCTTATGCTTTTTGCTTAGGCTCTGGAGCCTCAGGCCATTTCAATTAGAGCTAATCCTCAAATTGTCAAATTTGTATGCGGATGACGTGATCCTGACTCTTTCTGGTGTGAGGACATCCCTTTCTCCCCTTCTTGATTTAATACACAACTTTGGGCATCTCTCTGCCTTCACTATTAACTTGAATAAAGGTTTGTTCATACCTCCATCTGATGGCCTCAAATGTGCTTATTTTTGGTAATATCCCCTTTAAAATTTGAACAGATCAGTTTGTATATTAAGGGATTAATGTTGCCAGAAACCCAAAGCTACTATTTAAACTTAAATTATTTGGATTTGATTGATAACTTCAAAATTATGATGGACAAATTGAAACTCATCCCTCTTTCTCTAATAGGCTGTGTGAATATTATTAAGAAGGTTGTACTCCCTAAATTCATTTATCCTTTTAAAAATTTACCAATTTTTCTTATGTTCTCCTTTTTAGGATTACAGATTCTATCATTATGCCCTTTATCCGGGCTAACAAGCCCCCCGTATCTCTAAAACACACCTGCAGAAACCTACGGCTAAAGGAAAGGCAAAAGATGTATTTCAGTGGGATTCTACTTTTTTTTTTAAAACAATGCAAACTCATTCAGCACATTGCATATTTGGTTAATCTATCAATAAAACAGTCAATATTCCCAAATGCATGGAAGTCTGCAGTTGTAGTCCCTATCTTTTAGACAGAAGAGTCAACTGATGTGATGAACTATAGACCCATTAGTATATTACCGGTATCTAAGATAGCTAAGAAAGTGGTTGAACAACTGACTGACGTTTTAAACTCGGCACAAACCTCACTCTATCCCATGCAATTTGGTTTTAGAAAAAACCATTCAACTGAAATGACTGCCTGCTACTTTATTGAAAAAATCAAATTAAAACTAGACAGTGGGAGTGCTGCAGGGGCTGTATTCTTGGACTTGAGAAGGGCATTTGATACAGTAAATCATAATGTCCTCCTCTCAAGACTGTCGAATTTTAATCAAATGGATGGAGTCCTATCTAACAAGGAGAAGACAATGCACAAGAGTTGAAGAGAGGACTTCACCATTTATTGATTGTCACATTGGTGTCCCACAAAGCTCAATCCTAGGACCTCTTTTATTCAGTTTATATGTAAACGAGCTGCCACTCGTATGCCCTGAAGCTGAAACCCAAATGCATGCGGACGACACTGTCATTTTTGCACATAGTAAAGACAGACATGAAGTGGCAGCCAAATTATCATCAGCAATGGCTAAGATTTCCGACTGGCTTTTAGAGTCTTGCCTGACACTTAATGTGAGTAAAACTGCTTGTATGTACTTCCATATAAGGAAAAATGGAAGTCAACCAGACATTATTGTAAAGGGTGAAAGAATTCAAACTGTTTCACGTTTTAAATATCTCAGAATTCTTATTGAATCACAGCTGTCTTTTAAGAAACATGTGAAACAAGTGTGTAACACTGTAAAATTTAATCTGAGGAATTTTAGGTTTATCCGAAATCAACCACCTTTAAATGCGGCAAAGCTACATATGCATTCAATGATCTTCTCATATTTCTCCTACTGTATTACAAACTGGTCACAAGCTGGAAACACAACACTTGCTCCCCTAATATCGCTGTACAAACAAACACTCAAGGCACAGGACAAAAAGCCATCAAGTTATCACTACTGTAACATCATTCGGAGGCATAACCTTTGAAAGCTTTGTGTGTCTTGTCGATGTTTGTTTAGTGTACAAAGTGATCAACAGTCTGGCTCCTCCTCCATTAAAAGAGTTCATAGTACTATGCTCAGATAATGGCAGGACAACACAGCGCAGATCTTCTGAGTTTGGTAGATCAGCCCTCTCTGTTAGAGCCAGCAATTTTTGGAACTCAGTGCCAAGTCATATAAGAGAGTGATTTTAAATGTAAGATGAAATCATGGCTGAAATCAACCCTATCATGTATCCATCAACCATTAATGCATTTATAACCAATGCACATTTAATCTAATGAATTTTGATGATAATTGTTGTAATGTGTTAAAGCTTTGAAATCTTATTGTTGGTGTTGTTGGGGTCGCTGAGGTTGTTTTATGATGAATATGTATTCTCTAATAACTGTTTTTTTTATACTGTAGTGTTAACTGTCTTGACAGTGATGTTTTCTTTGTCTCCTGCCCAGGGACTACAGATGTAAATTAGCTTATAGCTAACTCTGGCACAGCTAAGAAGCTGTGCGCTGTCCCTATAAAATAAAATAAAATAAAATAAAATAAAATAAAATAAAATAAAATAAAATAAAATAAAATAAAATAAAATAGAATAAAATAGAATAAAATAAAATAAAATAAAATAAAATAAAATAAGGAGGCCTGGTTCTTCTGTCTTCCAACATTATTACAGTGCAAGAACTTGAGTTTTCTGGAATGTTCTATCAATGCTAGACTTTGACTTATTCAGTTTAAGGTCATCCATCGGCTGCACTTTTCCAAGACCAAACTGAATACATTTTTTCCTTCTGTTTCTGCTACCTGTGAGAAGTGAAGTCAAGTGACGGGACTCTAGGTCATCTCTTCTGGTCATATCCTAAACTCAGGTGTTTCTGGGATGACATCTTCCAGTTGTATACCAACATAAATAATAAACAGCTGATCCCTGATTGTCTCATTGAGTTACTGGGATGCTCCAACTAGTCTTCGACTCTTCCCTCTGCATTACAGCAAGCCTCCGCATGGTCATAGCAAAAAAAAAAAACACAAAAAAAAACACCCATCCTAAGTTCCTTAAGATCTGGGGACCCTTTATTGAACATACTGGGCAGGAACCTGGGAGCTGGTCACATCGGTCTGTGTACTGTCCTGAGCTTTAAACTGCCTGTCTGGGCTATGTTTTTTCTGGCCTGTCTTGCACTTTTGTTGACCTCATCTGCTCCTGGCCCCGTGGACTCAATTTCTGACCCTCATTTCATTTATGGACATTTCAATCACTGTATGGACTGCATATGTATATGTAAGCTGGCAGTCTTTTTGTTGATTTTTATTTACTTTTTTCCTTTTCTTCTTAAAAAAATCAAAAAATGTATTTGATAAAATATGATGGCCAATGATAGAAAAAGTTCTCATTACTTGCTTTGGCACTCAAATGGTGAGTATAAAAATTCCATTAAGAATTAGGGATCTTCAACAAGGGACATTGGTTCAGGTTCTACAGGAATTCAATTAAATATGTTTTCAAATCATATTCATACAGAGTCCAAATTGTCCTTGACGAGGTTCAACTCAAATAGATTTTTAGTGAAAAAGAAATGCCTAATAATTATTCTGATTTCATTTCTGAGGTGGGAAAATATATTTTCTCAAATGTTTATCTAATCCACTATCAGGTGTAGTGATCAGAAATTTCTCAGAGAATCAACCAGAACATAAACTCATCACTTGCAGGAAAGTAGCAGAAAGACGGAACATGAAGATAATTAGTGTGTTAAAAACATGTGCACAAGATAATTGTCATCACAAGATAATCATAGATAATTATCTTCACAAGATATTTATCTTCACAAGGGGGAATAAGATAATGTTTTTGTGAGCACAAGTTATTATCTTTTCAGATGAATACAGCTATGATATAATGGAAAGTCCGGGGGTTCCATGATGGCTGTGTTCATCTGAAAAAACGCTGATGAATGATCAGTAATTGTGCTCACAAAAAAACATTATCTTGTGCCCACAAGTTAATAAATTGTGGGCACAAGATAAACAAATAGAGATAGAGATTTTTTTTTTTTTAATTCCCCTTATGGGACTTTAGGGGCTCGGTCGGACTGGTTTATCAAGAAGTTAGGAGCGTTCAGGGGTAATTAAATCCAGGAGATGGCAGTAATGAAACCCTATGAACGAAACACCATGGATGCCAAGTGCCCGTTTATACACCAACGAAGAAGAAACAGAAGAAGAAGAAGAAGAAGAAGACGAATGAGAAAAAAGGAAGCGCGCATCCGCTCCGGCTCTACAATTAGGTTACAAAACCAAAGCTGGCTTCCAGAAGCGCTGTCAGGGCTTTAACTTTGATTGCGAATGGGGTTTGACAAATTCTGCAGTCTGGACAGTGTCGATCCATTTTGGGTGAGTTTTTCTCACGACCTTCATGTTTGTTAGAAAGCGGTTCAGTTGTTGTCATTAGCTATCGCCGCATGCTAGTAGACCTAACAGCTCCCAGCGGAGGGCATCAGTAATTATAGCCTGTCTCACCTCACAGTAGCCTGGGTGGAATGTTGAGGGTGATGAGAAGGGTTTCAAGGTGAAACCATTAGAATTAGCTTGTTCATTAAAAAAAGACAAACGGAGAATCTCCACTACTGCATGTCAGACAGTGACAACCTTCTGAGCCTGTAAGTGATGAAAACAAGTGTCTTACGTGCTTTACGGTACTTTCGTAGAATCGTAAATCCCGGAGTTTCCATTTAAATGTCGATCCTAAAAAGCGTTAAAACATTTCCCCACAGCGACGTTCGCGTTGTCTGTTTAACGAGCTCCACCTCAGGTTAGATACTTCACACAGATCACATGTTTTAAAGGTCCTGTTCCTTTTTCCCCCCTTCTGATTTCTTTGGAAACAGGTTAAGTACAGTTTTCTTATTTCATGTACTCACAAAAGGGAGACTTTTTAATCATGCTTCCACTTAAAATATAGTTCCATGATTGTTTGACTGAATTTATTTGGTAAAATAAATTGTATTTCTAGTGTGGTCCTCCATAACATATACATAATAATGTATTTGTTGGAACATTTCCTGAATAAATTGGACATGATGGCATCTCCACAAAGTTTGATCCAAAGTTACACCTAAATAAGTGACCTCTGTCTTTAACCTTGAGAGAATCCACAGCAGTAAGACGTAAATGTAAAACCTTTGTTCAACCAAACATACTTGTTTTTATTCCTTTATGGGTTATTGTAAATACTATGGCTAATAATAATAATTAAAATGATAATACTACTACTAATAATAATTAAATAATTAAATCTGCTAAATCATCTGCTGTCTACATTCACTTTTGGAAATGGCCCGAGGGAAGGATGTGTCATTTCACAGAAACTTGTTTTAATTCTGTTATTGTCTACCTGTGTGCCACGCCCTCACAGGCTGTGATGCTACAACTTAAAAGAAAGAAAAGACAAAGATTTTACAAAGTTTAAGGACCCACCTTGCTGATTTATAAAAGAAATGGTAAAATTTTGGATGATATAACAGCTTGACTAGGGCTGCAGTAATCGATTCTCTTAGTAATCGAGTATTCTATCGATTATTCTGGCGAGTAATCGAATAAGAAATACTGCCTGCTCTGTAATTTTGATTGAATCACTTTTGCTTTTTTCAAGAGCAATAGTAATATACAAAAGAGAAAATAAGACAGGTCTCTTAAATAAACAACTAATTGATTCCCTTTTTGGAAAAACAACATGTTTTTTGCTTAAATTGCAATAATATCTGTCTCTGCAGTGAGACTAAAATAATTATAACAAGTCAAATGATTCATCTGAAGCTGAAAAAACAGTGAGTCCTAACATAGAGTCCTAACATAGAGTCCTAACATTCTACAAGCTCAGCTTTATCTGATTGAATCATCTTTATTGAACTAGTAACTGGTTCTCTAAAGAAAATATTTTCCAAGAAAAAAGTTCATTTAAGTGCTACTGGCATATTACATTCTGGGTTTTAAATAGAAAAAAAAATTTAAATTCAAAAAGCATATTATCATCTATTTTGAGGTTTGTTTAGTGTTAACAATAATTTAAGATTATTGAATTCTAGTGGTCTGTAGTCTGTTTAACATCCAATTTTACATTTAAAGACAGAAAAATAATTGTAGAAATATTTTTTTAAATGAATGCATTCAATACAAAAGCTATTCACATCATAGTTATCAACATTTGTTCACTTAAACCTATGATTTATTGGTTTAATTTAATGTAATGACAGTAATGCCTAGTAATGACAGGGAATATGCTGAATAATCACAAAAGGTGTTTTGGTAACAGTTTGAAGTAAAATTGAAAAAAGTATATATCACATTAGATTACATTAGTTATATGAACTGGAACAGGCTACAATGCAATAGATTAATAGGTACTCTGTAATGGAGGTGTATCATGCAGTGACTCAGGGGTGAGTCACTTTCCTCCATAGCCCTTTTCTTTTCCCTGTTCTTTCTCTGGTCCTGCTTCCACTGCTGTCTCATCTTTTCTTCCTCTGTTCTGCACAGCTGGCTGATGCTGGGTTTCTTCATTTTTCCCTCTGTCTTCCTCCTCTGATGACTATAAAACATGAGAACAAACATACTGGTGTATTCCCATTCAAAACTCTGAAAAGGCCAGACTACTCTATTCAAATTATACCTGGAAAATAAACTGTTATCCAGACTTGCATGAATAGGAACAGGAACAGGATGAATTACCTCTCTTGTCTTTTTGCAAGTTATGCATGCGGCTGCAAGAGAAGTTGCATCTAAAATTCTTTTAAAAATATCATGAAACAGGTTAGAAAGTGTGTAACATCTTTAACTTCAAACTAATAAACATTTTAAACAAGTAATAAATAATCTTCAAGCTTTAAATAACATTATTTATTTCACATATAGGGACATTCCTTGCAGTTGCACCACCTGATTTTTACAACTAATTTCAAATGAAACTGGCTGCTACTTGGATGTGTTGCTTCTGCCTTTGCTAGCAGGTTTAAACAGATAATGTTTAAATATCAAAAACATATTTATGATTAAATAACATTGTCTGAGTTTGACGTTGGTTCTACCACCTGACATCATAAGTGCACCAGCCTACCTATGAGTAGAAACTAGCTGATTTATCAATATATGAGAGAGATGGAGACTTTTCCTTCAGCCATAAAGGTCACTTGGGGTCCGCTGACTGACCCAACATGTTGTTTACTGTTATAACATTTGAGAACGTACAAATTGCCGGAAAATGTTTTTCAGTCATCTCAACAGTTTGAAAACTATGTGTATTTGTAAAATTGGGTTTATTTGACAGATTTCAAACATAAAATCATGCCATAGCATTTTATTTTGAATTTACTATAATTTAAATGGAATTTTGAATCGTTTTCTTGGGTTTTGCTCCCGGTGGCTGTTCCTTTGCTGTGTGAGTGACTGTGTGAACAGATACCGCTCCTGATGAGCAGGTGATGCCTTGCATAGTAACCTCTGTATGAATGTTGGTGTGAATGTGTGAATATTGGTTTGTGCTGTCAGGCACTTTGAGTGGTGAGTGAGACTAAGAAAGGCTCTATTATAAGAACCATTTAAATGTCGCTTGTGCTTGAATGGTCTTTAGTTTGAATAACGTTAACTGTTGAGAATGCTGATTCCAGCTCCACATACAGCGCATGTGGAGCCAAACATGGTCAAGGTGTGTGTATTGCTATTTTTGTAAGTCCAGGGAAAACAGTCTCAGATATCATCTGTAGCCAGAAGGTGACAAGCTCACAAACTCCACTCTTACTTTCTCAGTCTCTCATTTGCTGCCAGATCAGTAAGTTCCATCTGTAGAAATCCTGTATGTTCCCACATCTGTTTAGCCTCCTGTGAAAATGTGGGGAGGATTTCTCCCAATGGATAGCATTTATTTTATGGTGTGTGTTTTTGTGAGTGCTTTTGACACCTTAGATGTCCTCATAGAAGTCTTTTCTCTCTGCGTGGTAAAATCTGACGTACACTAAAAGCCGGGCATTGTCGTTCTCTTTATTTGTCGACTGCTAAAACAACCCAAGGTGCCTCTGAATAGCAGCATCAACTGTGATTGTGCATCCTGTGCCAATAAGGGGCATTTGTTTGTTTTTTCCTCTCAGTTCATGTCCTCCTTTTCCATCTAGAAGTTGTTGCAGATATAGTTAACATGTACTCCTTTTACTAGTTCCCCATCTGTAAAGAGCTTTTTTTAATGTTTTAAGATAAAATAAGATTTGTTCTGGACTCCGTCCAACTACAATTTCACACAGGATACAACCAAGAAGGCATGCAGTGAATTCACTGAGACCAATATCACATGATACACACTCCACACATTGCAAGCACAAGTGCTTCAGTGTTGAGTTGAAATAATGCACAGCTTAGCAGAGTTGTTGCACAAGTAATAGATTATTGCACAGATAACATTTTGCACTTGTGATGGTGCACATAATGTTGAGTTGACTGAACCTATAGGAGCTACTGCTGAGGAGCTTAATGGACCTGGGTATGAGTGAATGTTTGTAGCGGATCAGTCTGCATGTGGGGACCCTGAATCTCCTGCCCGAAGGTAAAAGTTGGAGCTCTGGGTGGAGAATGTGTGAGTTGGGTCGGACACCATTGTCTGTGCCTGTGTGATAACAGATATCAGTATTGAGATTCTCTAGACGTCAGTTGGAGGTTGATGTGGGCGTGAAGGTCATTATCTTAGGTGTATGTTGACACCGTTAGCTTTCTGTGTGCGGCTCCCGGTAATGTTGTGAACCTAGATAAATCTTGTATCTGATCCTTGCTCCAACAATGTTGTTGGCATTTTTTTTTTTTGCGTTACTCGCACAAATAATGCAAGTAAACTCAAATGAGGTTTAAAATAGACTCTCTATTTTTTACCTGTCATGTCAAAAAAAAAGCTTCATGGTCTGGATAAAATCCTCCTGTGGTTTGAATGTGGCCCATTGGCTGTCAGTAAGTTCCAACTGAAGTTGTCTGAATAAACCAGTTACCTCACTTTGTGGTCCAGCCCTCTAGTCAAACACTGCATATAAATAAAAGCAGGAGAGTCGAGTCTTCTGCAGCTCCTGTTATCATATCTGCAGCCAGCGCTCAGCTGTTTCATGGAGAGATCAACCCTCCATGTCTCCGCATTGGATGACATCATCAAGGGATGGGCATGTCAGTCACAAAGACTAATCGATAATTGCTCGGCACTAATTGTTTCTAATTAAGACGAGACAAGCTTTGCAGCTTCTTCAAAATTTCCAGACTTTTTCCAGCGACAACTCACATCCTGAGTGTCACGTCTCCAGTCTTTTCCTGGCCAACACACCCCAGGTCCAGCATGCTGCAGCGATATATGAGAGATACAGAGTGATCAGTACAATACAAAAGGCTTGTTGGCTAACCTCACTCTCCAGAATCCCCTCCCACACTCTCTCTCCCTCCTGAGACGGCGCTTTAACCAAATAGTCTTGTTTCTCATTGTCTCGACCAGGATTGGAACCGTACGTGGTACACTACAAACCCAGACCTCACCCAGTGCTTTCAGAACACTGTCCTCGTGTGGCTGCCATGCCTTTACCTGTGGATATCTGCCCCCATCTACCTCCTCTACCTCCGCAGCTATGACCGAGGCTACATATGTATGAATCACCTCAACAAAGCTAAAACTGTGAGTAACCCTTAATTATCCTGAGTCTTTTTGTTTTATTTTATTCTCTCCAGTGTTTGAATTTTTTTTAAAGGAAGGTGAGCGAAGCTTTTTGCCTTATCAAATAAAATGATCATTTATTTTGTGTTTACTCATGTTGCCTTTGTTTTTATGCTGAATTACTGTATGTCTGAGGATCCAACAACGCATTTTAGTATGAGATACACACGAAACTAGAAGAAACCAGAGGAAGGTCCAATACGTTTTCACAGCACTGTATTAACTATCATTAATTATGGGTGTCATCGTTTGTACCTACATGATGTGTGGACTCTTGCACTGCTAGATCATGCAACCATATCATGGCAGATGAACTGCTGGTAGCCCAAGGAAGTAGGAAGTGTGAAGCTTCATGCAACCAGCAAAACCACAGGCCAAGACAACTGATGGAATAATCTCCAGCTCAGCTTATCAAGTTGCCAGCTGCCAGTACCTGGTTTGAAATCCTATATTTTTGGAGGGAGGAAAGAGAGCGTCAAGTCATCCCTTTCTTTAAGGAACACTCAGCTTTTAAACCTAAATTTACTTCTAGACTCACAACCTCACTGCAAAACTTTTCCTCTGCTTTGCCAATGATCGCCGTCACTCCCTGCTACCGTCAGTCTGCTAAACCACACACTCACCACGCACACACCTTCTACGATTTATCACTACTTCATCAATGCTAAGAATGCAAGTGCAGCACTATCACCATACTCATTCACGTCTTAAGATTCTACAAATTATATACGAGCATTACAAAGCCAGAAAAACCAGAGGTACAAAGTTGTTGCTATGGAGACTTGAAACCATGTCGTCGAGCCACATCGTTGTAAACTTAAAGGTTTTCAGAACGTCTCCTCACAGTTCTTTGGGCTGAACATTGAGTACTGTAGTGTTGAACCATGCATGCACCAAACTGTGTAGTGTTAGTAAAACGTTCACATCAAACAGAATCTACACACCAGAAAGCTCTGAGCTGTTCTTCTCCCCTCAGACTGTTGGCTTTCTGCTGTGGATTGTCTGCTGGTCAGATGTTTTCTATTCTTTCTGGGAAAGAAGTCATGGCAGTAGTGTCCCTGCAGCCGTTCATCTGATCAGTCCAACCTTACTCGGCCTCACAATGGTGAGAGTTTCATATTTGTTTCATTCATTTAAAAATTGTGTGCCAATGTGAAATGTGTTGTTGTGTCGAGCAAAGTCTAATTTGGATTTATAGTAATTAAAATGATGATGATGATGATAACTACAAACCTCTGTAGAGCAAAGCTTAGTTTGGATTTAAGACGACAACCCCTATGATAGTACGGCCACATAAAGACACTCCTTGACCATGAAAACCTACCACTAGAATTTGGAATCAAATTAGTATCATTATTAGTTTGACAATCCCTTTAATAGATCCACTCCAACATTTGATTATTGGTCCCACAATTCATGGTAATCTGTAACGTAATTTATGAGTAATTGATAAAAAATGGTCCAAAGAATCCAAAAGATTCCAGCCCTTTATTCGAATCTACTCAAACATTTAAATCTTTCGTTCTCGCTACACGCCCAACTCTTCTACCAGCTTTCTCTTAAATCTAGTTTAAGTGTCATAAATGTTAAAGAAAGTGAAAAAAGAAATCCTGATTCCACCTCTTTTTCAGGATCTTCTCTAAAATGTAATGTTTTCTTCCCTGTCATGTGCTTACAGTACCCCTCCCAACGCAGCATGAAAATCTGTCTAGTAGTTTTTTTGTCCTGCTGACAGACAGACAGTTAGACAGACAGGCAGGCAGGCAGGCAGGCAGGCAGGCAGGCAGGCAGGCAGGCAGGCAGGCAGGCAGATGCCAGCAAAAATATAACCTCCTTAGTGGAGGTTAATAATAAGAAGAAGAAATAATAATAATAATTAATGATAATGATGATAATAATAATAATCATAATAATAATGATGATAATAATTAATAATAATAATAAATACATTTTAAAATGAAATAAAAATAAAATTTTATATTTTATTGTAATTTTGTATAATATTTTTTTGTATTTATTTATGTTATCTTAGTTTTTACTTTCCGACAATGAATGAGTAGAATTGTAACACTATTTTGTTTCAGATTTAATTTTGTTTTATTTGAAATGTCTTGAAGATTTAAGATTAAAGAGAAATTCATACTACTGTATGTCTTCCAGAAGTGTAGTTAAATAGTTATTTAACACTCAGGATTCAAGGATTCAGTGATCTAACAACACCACAAACAGTGCGAGCAACTATTTGACATTTAGTGTAACCTTTTTTAAGTGGACCACAGTGTCGGTTTGTGTTTGTTTCAGGTCATGTCTGTATGTGAGACCCCCTCATGTTTGTTTGTTATTTGATGTATAAATACTGTATGTGTGTGCTCTAGTTACTGGCCACCCTGTTAATCCAGTATGAACGGATGAAAGGGGTTCAGTCCTCTGGAGTCATGCTGATCTACTGGCTGCTGGCACTTTTGTGTGCCACCGTCACCTTCAGGTCCAAGATTCTCCAGGCCCTGCAACAGGTCAGTCCTCAACAAATAGGGTTTCATTAAATGTCAGTCCATAATGTTGCTTTTAAACCTTTGAATATGTAACTTGATTCATTTATGAATACAGTCATACATTTAGCATTTGACTGTCTGTTTTTTCTTTTATTTGAAGCCATTGACTGTTTGTGTGTGGAGATACACAACCTTCTATATCTACTATGCTCTGCTGCTGGTTGGTCTGTTCCTGTCCTGCTTGACTGACCAGCCGCCTCTCTTCTCTCTGGTCATTAAAGATTTGGTGAGTCCTCACACTCTCCCCCTCTCTCCCCCTCTCTCTCTCTCTCCTTCTCTTCCTCTGCTGCTCTCTTTGAAGTTCCTCACCCCATCACTAATTCATAATATCGAGGGCTGGAAACGTTTACACTTCTCTGTAAATGTGTACTTGTTTAATATTGTTTGTGTTTGCTGTGAGCCAAGCTCTATAATTCTGTCTTTTCATTCAAGTTTTATGAACAAATGTGGAGAATCAGAATGATCTTTGTTTTCATTATACGTAATGGAGGCTACAGCTCTTGGGTAGAAGCTGTTCCTCAGTCTGTTGGTGCAGGATCTTAATGATCTGAACCGTTTGCCAGACGGTAGCGGTTCAAACAAGTGGTGTCCGGTTTGAGTCGTGTCTCTAAAGATCCTGCTTGCTTTCCTTCTCAGTCTCTGGGCACAGACTGTGTCCAGTTTCAGGAGCTCCATCCTGACGATGCGCTGGGTTCTCCATGGTGCTCCTGTAGAAGTTTAGCAGCAGGTCTTGTGGAAGTTGGGTCTGTTTCAGTGTCCTGAGGAAATAGAGTCTTTGTTGGGATTTTTTTTTTATCAGGTGTGAGGTGTTGGAGGTCCATGTCAGATGTCTAGACACATTGACTCCGAGGAACTTTAGGTTGTCCACACTCTCCACAGGATCTCCATGGATGTAGAGGGGGAGGTGGGGACTCGCTATTGTCCTCCTGAAGTCAACGATCATCTCCTTTGTCTTCGTGGTGTTGAGGATCAGGTTGTTTTCTCCACACCACTCGACTATAGATGGTCCACCTCCTGCCTGTAGGCCGTTTCCTCACTGTCTGATATCAGCCCTACTATTGTTGTGTCGTCTGCGAATTTAATTATGGTGTTGGAGGTGTGGATGGGGTTGCAGTCGTGGGTGAATAGTGTGAAGAGCATAGGGCTCAGCACACAGCCCTGTGGGGCTCCTGTGCTCAGAAGGAGGGTGGAGGAGGTGTTTTTCCCAATCCTTCCTTGCTGTGGTCTGTTAGTAAGGAAGTCCATGATCCATGAGCACAGCGAGGAGCCAAGTCCCAAACCGTTCAGTTTCCTGATCAGTCTGTGGGGGATGACGGTGTTAAACACAGAGCTGAAATCCACGATGTTAAACACAGAGCTGAAATCCAGGAATACCATCCTTACATAGTTCCTTGGTTCCTCGAGGTGTGACAGGGCAGTGTGAAGAGCTGTAGAGATGGCGTCCTCTGTGGAGCGGTTTGCCCGGTAGGCAAACAGGTGCTTGTCCCGGTTGGAGGGGATGATGGATAGTTACTCTAATACGTATCTGAGTTTTTAATGCCTCATCTTAAAGGAGAAGTTTTCAAAGTCCGACACAGTTGGCACCTTGTCAGACAAAAAACACAACTACGTCCCCCAAAACTTAAAACCATGATGGATCGCAGCCTTGCTCTCAGTAGATTTATTTAAAATAAAAAACGTGTATCATGTCTGTGTATTCTGATTTGTTCACAGCTGCTGCAGCGCCGGCCTATGACTGTGAGGTCAGATCTGCACCTGGCTGTTTATTGTTTAGATGGATATAAATACTCTCAAATATACACACACTATAATATATAATTTCGGTGTGCCTTCTAGATGCTGATTAAAAAAGAAAAAAACACATTTTCTGACCATTATTTGAACACCAGAAACATCTTTTTGATCTAACTATAATGTGTTTTGTCTCTAGAATCCCTGCCCTGAGCCCAGAGCTTCTTTTCTCTCCAGAATAACTTTCTGGTGGATCAGCAGGTAAGCAGATGATTAATATCCCAGTGTTTGTGTGTCTTTAGACCACAGAGAGTTTAAACTCTTACTCACTGTTTCCATTCTACAGCTATCAAGGTTTTGTCAAAGATTCTGGGAAGCCTAGTAATAATAAAAAAATACATGTGTAGTATACATGCTGCATTTTGTATGTTAAAGGTTACAGTCTTTTTAGTGATACTGTGTGATACTCTTTCTCAGCTCCAGCTCAGCATGGAAATGCTGTCCAGGGAAGCCAAAACTTAACAGACTCATATTGACTTCCCATAAACTTCAGAATATATTTTTTGCACAAACAAGGACTGTGCATTTTGGCCCACATCACTTCCACTGGAAGCATGTTGGGATGGGATATTTTAATGAAAAGTATGAACTCTAAGAATGATTCTAGCAAGAAAAACCAGTTGTACATCTATTGTGCCAAATCACAACCAAAGTCATGTGCTATATTTAGATATTCTTTTTAGACGTGCAGGAATTTTGGGCATGTCATTTTCGAGCAGAGGCCGAAGGTTTAACAGGTTAAACACGACTCCAAATTCGAGTCATTAACCCAACGTTATTAGTGCAGGTTAACATACTTAGTTTTGTGAATGTCACTCACACAAGCAAACTGACCAGGTTGGGTATGGAAGTATGAGAGAGTGGAAACCTCTGAAAGGTTTATTTCATTACACCTTAAAGCAATAGTCCCGTTGGTAGTTTGGCCCTCATCATGTGACTCCTTGACCATGAAAACCTGCCTCTACAATGTGGAATCACATTAGTATCATTATTAGTTTGATGATTATTCAAGAAAAGCTATATTTCACTTGTGGCGGTTTTCTTCAGGATATGTTAGATTTGACACCAAACTGAATCAGCACAGTTTCAGCTACAATTTGATTTTAGTTGCAAGTCTGTAGAATTATTATTATTTATTATCTCACAGTAGTGAATTCTCTGTATAAATTCAAACACACAGCAAACACCTTTGCTGCTGGAACACACAGTCCATGATTCCTGAACAGGTCTTATCTCTTTGTGCAGATGGTTTTCTGGATGTGTCTATATTGTTGTAATTCTGATTTTATTCTACTTTTACAAGACAGTTCAAAGTGAAAATAAAGCATATTAAGCAGTGGACTAATAAAAAATGACCAGTCTGGTGTATATGTTGACACATAAATATTACAGTGATTTTCTGTCATGGTTTAGCCAAATGTGTCTGTGAGAAGCAGGAACGTAATGAGGAGCAGTCGTTGATTTGAAAAGCGAGTTCCAGCTTGTTCAGAAATGTTTTCAGCAGGTTTAGCCAGGTCACGAAGTGTGTGCCTTTGATAAGACTAAAACATAACATGGAGCTGTGTGTTGTCGTCCCTGCATTATGTCACAGATGTGTGTGTGTGTGTGTGTGTGTGTGTGTGTGTGTGTGTGTGTGTGTGTGTGTGTGTGTGTGTGTGTGTGTGTGTGTGTGTGTGTGTGTGTGTGTGTGTGTGTGTGTGTGTGTGTGTGTGTGACCTTTTGATGTTCTGTTTCTTTGGTCAGTCATGTCCCTCCTCTGTGTCACAAAAGGCTCTTAAAAATCCATCATGTTGTATAACTGGACTTAATATTTCTCTCCTCCCTCTCTCTTCCCTCTGGTCTGTATCAGGATGATGGTGACGGGCTACAGGCGTCCCTTGGAAGAAAAGGACCTCTGGTCTCTGAACCCTGATGACCGCTCCCACAGAGTGGTTCCAACGCTGGTGAATCGCTGGAACACCGAGTGTCAAAAAGGCAAAAGGTCAGGAGCTCAGTACAGCAGGGAATGACTCCTGCTAGAGAAAACGCAGAGATGTTCAACATTGCTTCCTGAGTGAAACTGCACCAGCTTAATACCCACCAGATTTGATGTATATGGAAACAGCAGTATTTGGCTTTCCTCTCACTAAACTGCAAGCAAACGCAGATGCAAACAAAAACAACAAAACAAAAAACAAACTACATGCACAAAGTGCCGGGTTGAGTGTAAGTGTTGATTATGCAAGCAGCTTCTGTTTGCAGTCTCAGCCAACCTGTAAATAACTTCTCATACTTTATATTCAATTTTGCAATGACTGAGATTTAGTGTGGAAATATGGTCTTAGACTAGACATTTCAGAGGGATGACTAATGGTGAAAAAAAAAAAAGATCTGCCTTTCCTTCCTTCTCTCTCCCCAGGACAGAGCAGAAATCTCTTTACTCCCCCAAGCGGGTCCCACACCATGAAGGCAAGGAGGGCCGAGCTGTGGAGGAGTCTGAAATCTTGATTGTAAAACCCGGCCTGAAAACAAAGGAGCCATCCCTTCTCAGGGCATTGTGCTTGACCTTTGGGCCCTACTTCCTCATCTCCTGCCTCTATAAGATCATCCATGACATCCTTGTGTTCACAGGGCCTGAGATCCTACGGTGAGAGAGACTTTACCAAGTTACATCGTTAGCGCTGTGCTACACACACAGTAGTGATGCAAGTTAAACCAATGCTTACTTTTTCAATACTTTTTTTTAATGTGAAAAACGGTTCAGCATTGAACTGTCCCAACATTCTGTACTTTACTCTGGTGTCAGTTATTGAGAGGTGAGTATATCCACTGGGTGTCAGTATTAGCCAGTTAGCCAGGTCAAGTACTGGTTGTGCATTCATCTTGTTGATAACGTGAGCTTCACTTTCAGTTGAGAGAGAGAGAGAGAGAGGCGCAGTGCATCCTGCCTCAGGATGCCTCATGTTGCCTCCACTCTGTAATAGTTTTTTTTTAAAAGAGCTGCTGAAGTCTGGTGGTGGAGGAACCCACCAAAGTTAGATAATTAGCTGCTAAATTATACAAGAAATGTAGTGTATAAGTAACATTACCCCCCAAACAACAAACGAATCCAGCTACTGTTATCCGGGCCTCTCTTTTGGTGCTTGCCCTACTCGCCACATGTCAGTTCTTCTAAACTACATTGGATCTACAGGGTCACACAAAATGACCCCTCATCAATGATCCCTCCATTGATTTTTGGACAGACGTGTCATTATCAGCCCCAGAAACACGAGAAGGTGGACGTAAAACAGACGAAGGATGTGTTTCAAACACTGATAACACAGGATATAGTGAAGAGGACAATCTGCCTGCCTACTGAGAACTCAATGAAAACACTTTATTTCAGAAAGATGATGTAATCTCTCCTTAAAATGTTTTTTTGACTTTTGTTTTTTTGTTTCTTCAAATTGTTATATTTTTAGCTATATTTATTTTCTCTGTCTCCACCAAAGGAGACATAAAACATCCATATAGGATTATACTTGTTCTTCCATCTGTAACATGTCTTTTCCACATCTCCTCAAAAGCTGTAGGACATAATTCAGTCAAATTTCCATCATGCTTTGTAGAGGTTAATATCAAATTGCAGTGAAGTAAACTGTCCTATACCTCTGTCAGGGTTCTGGATATTATATTGTGCACATATCATTGGTACCTGTGTGATTTTTCCACCAGTGAAGTTTGAGGGTGAGGGTGAGGGTGAGCACATTGGACTGCAGTGGATGTCAAAGTCCTTCATGACTGGGGGAAACAAGTATTTAGTTAGTAGCTATCAATCAGATCATTAAATCAAACATTGGCTCATCTTCACTGAATGTTTTAATCTGTAAAACATTTGTATGCTTTACATCCATCCAGCGGTTCTGGCTTAACTAACTGCTCTAGAGCACCGGAGACACTGTGAGCCTTCTGCACGGAGAGAAAAACAATCCTGGTTTTCTTATTAAGATATCTGCAAAAATCTGAATGTGTCGCACATTTACAGTGAAACCAAACGCACAAGTGATGATAAACACTAATCTAAGAAAAACAAATCAACTTGTTTTCCATGGTGGGACTTTTAAAATCAAATGTGTTCCCTTCAGTGTCTGTGAAGTTGAGACTTTTGTAAGGAATCTGTTTCAGCTGAAAACAACGTTTCTTCAAGGCGTATTGTTGCCTATTGACCATCATGCCCTTCAGTTTAATGTTCAGTTCATGGATCTTGCCACTGATACTTACAACTGTTTGTCCATCCAAGGGTTTCTGCTGGTTAACAACACCATTAGGTTTTTGGTGATGACTCCTTTGTAGACTGACAGATTTAAGGAAAAGATGTACCTTTCAAAACCAAGACATTCCTTTCAAGGAAGCAACGCCTCGTTTTGAATAAAATGATTGAACTAACTAAATACAAGAACCTTAAGTATAGAATAGACGGTGACATAATCGGCCGTTTTTCCTTTACATGCTGCAAAAAGCAAAACAATTTAGAAATTGTTATGAAATGCAGATGATTTTCAATAGATTTGTTAGAGACTTAATTATTGCTTTGTGTAATAAAAGGTCCATAATGTTCACTTGATCCCCTTCAGGCTGCTAATCCTCTTCGTCAACGACTCCAGTGCTCCCTCCTGGCATGGCTACTTCTACACTGCTCTGCTCTTCATATGTACCTGTGTGCAGTCACTCATCCTGCAGAAGTACTTCCACGTCTGCTTCGTCTCAGGCATGCGTCTGCGTACTGCCGTCATCGGAGCTGTCTACAGGAAGGTACGAGACCATTTCA
Organism: Chaunax sp. Z400; assembly: GCA_037577475.1. Lineage (NCBI taxonomy): Eukaryota > Metazoa > Chordata > Actinopteri > Lophiiformes > Chaunacidae > Chaunax > Chaunax sp. Z400. Next base: position 4,944,675 of record CM075197.1, on the reverse strand, counting down.
ATGCCACTTAAAAGTCAGTTTAGGATTTCTGTTTCTGTGGTTGTTATAAGAACTATGAAAATACAGTAATGAACAGCAGAGGTAACATCAATAACATCTAAGCAGCTACTGCTCTCTCTGTTTTCACCCTGGAATAAGTTGATTGACTCTAACTTTGAGTGATTGTTTTTATCCATGGTTTCATTGTACTCATTGTGAATTGTATACACCCTTTTTGTTGTGAATATGCAGTTAGACCTTTTGCCGACTGACTTTTTCCTCCCTGGATCTGCTCTTTCAGGCCTTGGTTATAAGCAGTGAAGCACGCCGCACCTCCACAGTGGGAGAGATCGTTAATCTGATGTCGGTTGATGCTCAGCGCTTCATGGACCTCCTCACTTACATTAACATGACATGGTCTGCCCCTCTGCAAGTGGTGCTGGCCCTCTACTTTCTCTGGCAGGTAGTACTACAGAGCAACTACAGGCAGCTCAAAGGTCACCATGACTGTCAAAACACCTCTGTATTCTCATATGAGCTCATTTGAGAGATTAACACCTCCGACTGTCTTTCATTGTCATACAACAATGACAGTAAAGTTCTATTCTATTCTATTCTATTCTATTCTATCTTGTAATGAGGGGATAATGTCCTCTGGTAGGCCAGCAACAACTGCTGCTTAAGTGTCATAATGAGGTGGTGAAGAGTACCAAGTGATACTGATACCATAACAATAATTTATTGATATTAACTATTTTTAAGCGTTTTTTTCTCTGGCGTTTTTTTGTTCCTTGTAATTTTTTTCGTCCAAGTTCTCATCGACAGGAAACAATGCCTGATATAAGTTTAAGTACAAGTAAGACAATGTTTTTCGTTGGTATTAAAACAATATTCGTACTAGAGCTGCACACTACTGGAAAGAGCTGACACTGCAATATTTTCATTTTCTGCTATAAAAAATGAAAAAAGGAATTTTCAACGGCTGATTTTGAAATGTTCTATTTATCAATAATGACTCATTCTAGTACTTTTATGTTGCAGATATGACACTTGTAAATGAAAGCACAAGCACCTTTTAGAGTGGCCTTTTATGGCGACCATCCCAACACACACCTGTGCAATAATCCTGTTTTTCAGTCAGCATCTTGATATGCTACACCTGTCACGTCGATTGATTATCTCGATCAAGGGCAAATGATGACTAACATGGATTTGAACAAAACTGAAAATAATTTGAGGGGACTAATCCTTTTATTTGCATAGACAAAGTCTGAGTAAAGTATCTGTTTTGCACCAAACACGAAAAGCGGTAAACAATCAAAGCCGTTCTTTTTGCTGCTCCGGGAACGTTTTTCCGGCAGTTTTTAGATGTGGATAAAAGTTGCAATCGTTTGAACCGTTCAGCATAAGTTGCAGGAGTTGCACCACTTTTTCCATTATTTACATTTCAGCAGCTCCGCTCCACTGTTTTGCTTCTGTTCTGCTTCTCCAAGGAGTTTATGAAGAGGCACTGCCTGTAGTGATGAGTCTCTGTTTGATTGGAGCCTTATTCCATCAGTCATTAATGAGGAGTTTGCAGTAAAATGCAAGAGTATAAGCAAAACAACTGGAAACTATATAATAAGTAAAGTATGGATGCGCTGCTTCAGAAAAGATTCCTGTGAACATGAGGGTGGAGATGTATTCAGATGTTTGTGGAAGAGCTTCCTTAACGTGTTTTTATTTATATTCTTTGCTTTGCAGAATCTGGGACCGTCTGTGTTGGCTGGAGTGGCAGTGATGGTTCTGATGGTTCCTATTAATGCTGTCATCGCAATGAAAACAAAAAGCTATCAAGTGCGACTTCTACACAGACAAACATTGTAAAGCAGTACAACATTTCATGACCAGGTCAACCTCTTGACCTTCTCCATCCTTTTTAATGTCCATGTGCCTCAAAGACTTGTGCGATGTATTAGGTCAGATGGGCATATCCCACCAGTATATCCAACTTTTTTTTATTTTCACTCATACACACATACAACACACACAGAGGCCTCACACAACCAAGGTGCCAGCACTGAAATGTCACAGTTCAGCTTACTGTATGTCAGTTTGTGCCATTGCATGCTTTGATTTTGTAAATGTAAATGTTTTGTGCATGTGTGTTGACCAGGTGTCTCAGATGAAGAGCAAGGACAATCGCATTAAGCTAATGAACGAGATGCTGAATGGCATCAAGGTGCTAAAGCTGTATGCCTGGGAGCTGGCCTTCAAAGACAAGGTGTCAGAGATCCGTGAGAGTGAGCTGCAGGTCCTGAGGAAGGCCGCCTATCTGGGTGCAATATCCACCTTCACCTGGGTCTGTGCTCCTTTCTTGGTGAGTCTATCACAGGAAGACAACCATGCACCACAGTTAAGAGGTTCAGTGCATTTACATCTCTGTTTTTATGTAAATAAATACATAATTCATCAGAAGATATTTTATGGAATACTGACAATTGAGAGCTGTAATCCCATGAATAATTGTGGGATCTCTCTCCCTCCTGCTTGGTCACTGTACAGGTTGCCTTGTCCACTTTCTCTGTGTACGTGCTGATTGATGAACAGAACGTGCTTGATGCCCAGAAGGCCTTTGTTTCACTGGCGCTCTTCAACATCCTCCGTTTTCCTCTCAACGTGCTCCCGATGGTCATCAGCAGTATGGTGCAGGTTAGTGTTCCTATAGTCACATGTTTAACACTAACTAATGATCAGTTGTCTCCATTGGTCCACTGGATAACATTAAAAAAAAAACGTTTGAAGAAATGCATCGTTTGACTTTGTTCACAGAGCTCAGCTGTACGTTGAAAATTCACCATCCAGCTCTTTTGGAAATGGGGTTGTATTACCTAAGCGGAGCATATATATATATATAAGGTGAACAATAATTGTTCAAGCTCAGAACCTTGAGAAACTCCGTGATTAACTTTGCTGTGCATGGAGTATTCATCGTTAACATGTACAAACTGAGATTGATCTGAGAAAAAGGTCTTAAATCAATAATAATAATAATGACGATGATGACAACATGAGGTTATTATCTTAATAGCTGAGACTGCAGTGGTTTGTGAAAATAGCATTTAGTGTTATATATGGGAAAAACACTTGTAATATCTGTTGTATTGAGCTATTTAAACAGTTTTTGTATGACTTGGTCGTCACAAAGAGCTGATAAATAATATCTTTTGCCAATAAACCTAATATACGATGGAGGTTGAATAACTTCGCTTTCAATTGTATATTGTATTCAATTGAGTTTTCCTGATATACACAAGTACACTCACACAAACACACACATACATGCTGTACTGCATACTGGGAGATGCAGGGGTAGTAAACAGCTTTCAGACCTCACACATATTTTCTCCCAAAAATACAAACATCTAAGTCATACTGTGGATTGTAAGCCCTTTGGGAAATTGTACTTATTAGTAGTTTGGAAGGACAGAACTAAACTATTCGAGCATTAATGACAAAATCAGTTGAAACAATCAGTCCTTGTGGTTTTTCCTCTGTCTGTCTGTGTTCAGGCCAGTGTGTCCCTGAACCGGCTGAGAGTATTCCTCTCACACGAGGAGCTGCAGAAAGACAGTGTAGAACACAACCCAGCAGCAAGCTGTGAGCCTTTTTCTTCTTCCTCTTTTTTTAATCTTTGTCTGTTATGCCCTCCCTCTTCTCTCAGACTAATGCATTCCCACATATTGTGTAGATCCTCTTTCCTATGCTTTCTGTCTATGGATATGGATGTATTTCTTTCTTCTTCACAGCCCCATACAGCATCTCCATAGTGGATGGAGTTTTCAGCTGGTCCAGAACTCAGTCACCGACACTCAAGAAGTATGTGTCATCTCTCCTCAGGCTGCTTCAGTGCATTCACAGAATAAATAAATGGAGTGTAATATTCAAAATATCAGGTTGTCCACATGAGACTACTTCATTTAAAAGACATTCAATCTGTTTTTAATACTGCTCATTTAATTTAATGTTCCTCCACAGTAAGGAAAGCAGCCAGATATTATATTGTCAACGTTTCAGAAGAGCATTAAAACGTTTCATTTGCTTTTATTGTTTCTGAGAATGTTATGTGATATTGTGGGAAATAAAGTAAAAATATTAGATGCCTTTTTAAAGTGTGTAATTATTTATAGACTTACAAACAATGTATTTGTTTGACAGGTATGCAGTTAATTCTATAAGACATTAACCTGTCGATTTGTTAAATGGAAGTGAACCGAGTCAACTGTGTGTGTCTGCAGGCTGAGTGTGTCCATCCCAGACGGCTCTCTGGTGGCTGTGGTGGGACATGTGGGCTCAGGGAAGTCCTCGCTGCTCTCTGCCCTCCTCGGAGAGATGGAAAAGCTAGAAGGAACTGTGACTGTCAAGGTGGCTGCTCTCGCTTTCACACAAGTTCACTGTCTGCTGCTTCTTCAACATCAACATTATATTTTGAGATTCTAAGGATTTAAAATTTTTGAAAAATTTAAGGTTTTTTTGTTGTGTTGAAAACTGTAAGACATAACATTAACCAATAAAAACAAAAGAAGACATTGTTTATTTAATTGAAGGGAATCTTTGCTGATTTTCTACAGTTTGTGTAATATTACATTCATTCATTCATTTTCTGTAGCCTCTTATCCTGTGTAGGGTTGTGGGGGGGCTGGAGCCTAAAATGATCTCCTTTTTGCCATCACCCAGAGTACACCCCCCCCCCCCCCCCCCCCCCCCCCCCCCCCCCCCACTCCACTCCCACTCACCGGTGTGTCTCTGGTGTGTTTCACTTTACAGGGTTTGGTGGCTTATGTTCCCCAGCAGGCCTGGATCCAGAATGCCACACTGAAAGACAACATAATGTTTGGTCAGGAGAGAAGAGAGACCTGGTACCAGCGCGTGGTGGAGGCATGTGCACTTCAGCCTGACCTGGAGATCCTCCCTGCGGGAGACGAGACTGAGATCGGAGAGAAGGTGTGGACTCATGATCACGTAGTCCTTTTGTCTGCAGAGTGGTACAAATGTAGGATACCTGTTGAAGTTGTTGGTTGGTATCAAGAGGTAGAAAGGCAGGCACACTGAAGAGCAGTTTTTGAGACAACCTCATCCTCATTATTGACATAACATTGAATTCATGTAATTTTATAAAAGAAATTGTTAAGTTCAGGTTTGATCTTTTTCAGACATAATTTCAAGTTTATGAGACTCTTGTGTAAAAATTGGAGTTTCATACAGTGTTAAAAAGTAAAGAGAAATTTTAGTTACTGCTAGCCTCATAACCCAATAGCATCATGCTATGGTATCTCTTTTAGTTTCTTACCTCCACCAAGGGTGTTATGCCTTCCATCCTCATGCTTGGAAGGCTTTCCGAAGCCAGTGGTCTTGTGGTCACAGCAACAGGAGGACGGACTTGTCTCTGAATACTGGGAAAGACTCAAACCCCACTCACACAAGCCCAACAACAGACATGTAGGGAGCTTCATCCTGCTGCACCCCCGTCTTTCTAAGCCCCAAAAGAGACACTAACGGTTCGATTGTGCTCATTATGATCTCTTTAAACCTCTGCTAAACTCTGCAGACTTCAGAGATGATGTCATAAAATGCAGATGCTGTGAATTTTAAAACCTACATTAACAATCTGTCTGGCTTCTGCACAGGGAGTGAATCTTTCTGGAGGTCAGAAGCAGAGGGTGAGCCTGGCCAGGGCTGTCTACTGTGACCGGGCTGTGTATTTGCTGGATGACCCTCTGTCAGCTGTTGACGCCCACGTAGGAAAACACATCTTTGAACAAGTCATTGGCCCACAGGGACTGCTGAAGGACAAGGTGTGTAGGAACCAAGCTTTTTGAATAGTGCTATATAAATAAAGTTATTATTATTATTATATGGGTGTGTGTAAAATGAGAGCTGTGGAATAAAACAACTTATTTAAAAAATTATCTTATTATCATCCGACATTATAGAAAATCATGAATGTATGTTACTGCTGCGATGTTTTTGGAGGGTTTGAGCAATTTAAAAAAACACTTCTACACAATTTCTTTTCAATTGTGTTTTTCCCATACTTATTTTTCTCATAAGATTTTCACCAGACTTTTTATTATTCAAAATAATTACCATCAATTAATAGTAATACCTCCAAAGTTCAACCTGACACGACTTGGAACAGCGAAAGCCTTTCGTCAACTGCTGAAAACGATTGTTTTTTTTACCCCAATGCTGGATTTGAAATCTGAGTGTGAGAACAGGGGCTTCTGTATGAACTCCTTAATTTAAGAAACTTGTGATTTTAGGTCGGACTAAGCTGTCAACTGTTCCCGCTAAATGTGATACAGTGATATGGTTATCATATCGGGGGGAAAAAATCATACCACTGAACAGATTGCCTATCAGATGAAGAGTGCTTTGGGTTTGATATCTGTTCATACAGATGTCACTTTTCACTGACAAGCATGTTTCATGTGTGTGGATGTGTGCAGACTCGTCTGCTGGTGACCCATGGGCTGAGTTACCTTCCACAGGCCGATTTGATCCTGGTCATGGTGGAGGGAGAGATCACGGAGATGGGCTCCTACCAGCAGCTGATGGCTACAGAGAGAGCCTTCGCCGAGTTTCTGCGAACGTACACTTCTGTCGACCACACTGACACCAACGGTGAAACACACTGCACACATGCTGAAGACAGGAGAAGCAAAAAACGTCTCCATTTCTTTTCTGTATTTCTATTTCTTGTTCATAAAATGTAGGAGGTTTGACTCTGCTTGTTTGAAAAACTTTATGTACATAAATGATTATTTCAATTTTTGAGTTGTATCTCTTTAGCTGAATTCATATAAGTAGCTTAAGTACTGAAGTAGCTAGTTTTAAATAAAGTGTCGGCACAACAAATTTAATGTAATGTAATTGACTGCATTTCTACAGCCACAATGATTTTATATCTTGTATTAATTTTTTTGTTATTACTTTTTAGGACTGTAATTGCAAATCAGACAATAATGAGATCTGCCCCATGAACATCAACTGTGCTTTGATGAATTAGTTGTTTGCTGCATTGGTTGCAGAAAATATCAAGGCATCGATCCTTTTGTCATAAAAGCATTTTTTGTTTTCTTCCTACATTTAGAATCTGTACCAAAGAGTGGAACCAAAGGAACGGAGAACTGCAGTGTGGCTGCTGTTGTTCAGTGAGTGAAACACGAAAACCATAGAGCTGAATGGCACACAGCTTTTCAAGAGGACATGATTGTTCATGAGATTTGATCATGAGCATACCTTATGCCCCTAAAACTACAATATAATGGTGCCTCGACTCTGTGTGGCAGACTGTCATTCACATCAATGTTCTCAAACACAGAAATGAAGAATTTCATACTTGAAAGCTCTAGAGCAAGTCCTACCATTAAAAACATAAATTATGCAGAGTCAGGAGGCATATTAGAAGACCTGTTTGTTTTGTTTAGAATATTTTCTTTAAAATTAGACAGTCCTATTTTTTTTAACATTTGTGACATATTTGAGCATATCTGTACTGTGACAGACATAAACAGGGAATGATTTAGGCTTTGTGAAGTTAGACACAAAGCTACTAATATGAAAAGCATCTGAGTTTGGTCATTGTTATTCCTTGTGCTTAGATCATGTCTGAACTAAACAGATTATATTTGAACCTCAGGATTTAAGTATTAGAAATTTGGTTAATGCAAAAAATTCTCTTAAATTGCTTGTTTGTGCCACTGAGAGCAAAGTGATGCAGTATGAGTGGTTCATCCATGAGGCTTATTACTTCCATGTTATCTTACCATAATGTACACTAGTTGTTCATCTGTGTGTTGTATTGGTCCATACTTAATTTGCAGGCCGGATAACGGCAGTGTGTCTCAACAACCCCAAATAGACAAGGACGGCAAGATGCTGAGCAAGAAGACCAAGAACCCTGATGTGGGCAAGCTGACAGAGGCTGACAAAGCCCGCACTGGACGGGTAGGTAGAGGCCAGACATGCTCAACCACACCAGCATAAAGAATTCAGCCTCGCATATGCATGTCCAGTATGAAATGGTTCCAACCAAAGCCTCTTAACCCTCCCCAGGTCAAGTTGTCTGTGTTTTGGGCCTATCTGAAAGCCATCGGCGTGCTACTGTCCTGCATCAGTTTGCTGCTGTTCCTCATACATCATCTACTCTCCCTGTTCTCCAACTACTGGCTGAGCATGTGGACCGATGACCCAGTGGTTAATGGGACTCAACCTAACAGACTGATGAGGCTCGGCGTATATGGTGCTCTTGGCCTGTCCCAGGGTGAGGAAGGATGAGGGGAGAGAAAAGCACATACAGAAATAATGTTAAAATTGCTATAGTCTCACCTTCAGTTGTTGCTAGTATACAACCTGTCAGACACGATACGGAGGTCAAAATGCTTTTAGAAGAAATTACATGCAAGTTCTTTTTTAAGAAAAAGAGTCATAGAACATGAAAACAGGGATAGAAACAAAATAAATTAATAATAATGATAATAATTGTAATAATAATGATAGTAGTAGTACCACAAAGATATGAATTAAATCGGAGAATTATGTGAGTAAAAATAAGCTAAATAGAAAATAAAAATAATTTTGAGCTTTTTCAATGTGTTCTATAGCCGAGATCTATAGGTAGTGTGTTCTATAGTTGATATCTAGAGGTAATGTGTTCTATAGCTGATATCTATAGGTAGTGTGTTCTATAGCTGATATCTATAGGTAGTGTTCTATAGCTGATATCTATAGGTAGTGTGTTCTATAGCTGATATCTATAGGTAGTGTGTTCTATAGTTGATATCTATAGGTAGTGTGTTCTATAGATATCTATAGGTAGTGTGTTCTACAGCTGATATCTATAGGTAGTGTGTTCTATAGTTGATATCTATAGGTAGTGTGTTCTATAGATATCTATAGGTAGTGTGTTCTATAGCTGATATCTATAGGTAGTGTGTTCTATAGATATCTATAGGTAGTGTGTTCTATAGTTGATATCTATAGGTAGTGTGTTCTATAGTTGATATCTATAGGTAGTGTGTTCTATAGCTGATGTCTATAGGTAGTGTTCTATAGCTGATATCTATAGGTAGTGTGTTCTATAGATATCTATAGGTAGTGTGTACTATAGCTGATGTCTATAGGTAGTGTTCTATAGCTGATATCTATAGGTAGTGTGTTCTATAGCTGATGTCTATAGGTAGTGTGTTCTATAGCCGATGTCTATAGGTAGTGTGTTCCATAGCCGATGTCTATAGGTAGTGTGTTCTATAGCTGATATCTATAGGTAGTGTGTTCTATAGCTGATATCTATAGGTAGTGTGTTCTATAGCTGATATCTATAGGTAGTGTGTTCTATAGCTGATATCTATAGGTAGTGTGTTCTATAGCTGATATCTATAGGTAGTGTGTTCTATAGCTGATATCTATAGGTAGTGTTCTATAGCTGATATCTATAGGTAGTGTTCTATAGCTGATGTCTATAGGTAGTGTGTTCTATAGCTGATATCTATAGGTAGTGTGTTCTATAGCTGATATCTATAGGTAGTGTGTTCTATAGCCGATGTCTATAGGTAGTGTGTTCCATAGCTGATGTCTATATGTAGTGTGTTCTATAGCCGATATCTATAGGTAATGTGTTCTACAGCTGATATCTATAGGTAGTGTGTTCTGTAGCTGATATCTATAGGTAGTGTGTTCTACAGCTGATATCTATAGGTAGTGTGTTCTGTAGCTGATATCTATAGGTAGTGTGTTCTATAGCCGATATCTATAGGTAGTGTGTTCTATAGCCGATATCTATAGGTAGTGTGTTCTATAGCCGATATCTATAGGTAGTGTGTTCTGTAGCCGATATCTATAGGTAGTGTGTTCTATAGCCGATATCTATAGGTAGTGTGTTCTACAGCTGATATCTATAGGTAGTGTGTTCTATAGCCGATATCTATAGGTAGTGTGTTCTACAGCTGATATCTATAGGTAATGTGTTCTACAGCTGATATCTATAGGTAATGTGTTCTATAGATATCTATAGGTAGTGTGTTCTATAGCTGATATCTATAGGTAGTGTGTTCTATAGCTGATATCTATAGGTAATGTGTTTCATGCATTTGCGATAGGGCTGCACAATGTGACTTCAGATTGATATCAGCATTATGTCTTAACTTTTACCTCAATTATAATCATGATTATTTTGCTTGGTTTTTTGTTTGTTTTTTTATACGCTGCCCAAATGCGTTCATGACATTCTTATTTGTTATATGCCCCTCTAGGTTTCCTCTAGGACCACCGCAAACACTAATCCAAACAATATTAGACATACAATGTAAGATATTACTAGTAACTGAAGGTCTTACCCTAATACTACATTTTACGTTTGGATTGTAGTTTTAAGGACAGAACACATTTAATGTTGGCAACAAAATGAATCTCTACTCATGGTATGTTAGGGACTGTCCATTATTATTTATGAGATGGGAGGGGGTGGAGAAAATGGAGGAGGCACTTCAAATTGTTTTTTAACCACTGGTAAATTACTTATGTTTTTTATGTTGGCGCAGGAGAGGGACACACAACTTTAAATGGTTGTATTAGGTCATTATTTTAAATCCATTCATCTTGTCTAAAGTATGTGATTTGCTGCTGTATGGTGACTGGACTCACGCACAATCACAGCAGGGGGGTAGATGATTATGCACATCGAGATTATCCATTTTTAACTGACACAACATCAGATTCAAACAAATCTGATTTGTTCTTTTCGAGAGTTAAACCGACTCTAATACACACCGGATCATCAAAGAAAACCTCCTCTTGAGCTCATTCATCAGGGAAAGGATAAATTAAATGAACCCACATGAGCAAGCTTACATCAGTGAGCGGTTCTAAATGTTTTTTGTTTATTTTTGGTTAATGGCAAGAGTTTGTCATCCCCAATTGTCTGTTGCCGATAACCTCCAATACACGAGGAGCAGATGATTGCTTGGGTTCCTAAAGGTAAATAGTGAAAAGGGGAGTTGGCAACGAAGCTTTGCACTAGCCCTTTAAGAGTGTTTAATAGAAGGAGCAGTACATTAAAATCTATTGAAGATGTAAGAGGAAGCAAAAACTGGTCTAATGTGGTCTCCAACTCTTGGATATCAGCATATAGTAAAACTTTATTTCTATAGCACCTTTGAAAACCATAGTTACAAAGTCCTTTACAAAAAAGAGCTTAGTTAATAGGAAGACATGAAGAGAGAAGAAGATAAGAAAAATCAAAGAACAAGCACACTAACCACATGGTGTCAGAACACATGGCAACACATAAAAACACACACAAAATAAAATGCCATACATTGCATGGGGCAGACACAATGATGAGTAAGCCAGTTGATAAAAAAAATAGGTTTTCAGCAGTTTTTCAAAAGAGTGGTCACCTTTAGTTTTGAGATTGTTTATTGGTACAGTGAGCAAGAACTGATTGGAAGACCTGAGGGGCCTGTTGGTAGAGTAGGGTGTCAGCAGCTCAGAGATGTCCATCGGAGCAAGGCCATGGAGAGCCTTGCAGGTGATTAGGAGTATCTTAAGATCTATCCTATACCTGACAGGCAGCCAGTGCAGTGAGGCTAAAACTGGTGTGATGTGTGAATGACGATTGGCACCAGTTAAAAGTCTGGTATGGTTGGTTAATGCATCAGCATCTAGGCTGGCTTTCTTTAGGAAGGTATTTACAACAGCTGTTTTAAGGCGTCCAGGACGATCCCTGAGGTGTATTTAGAATGTTCAGCACATGACTTGAAACACTGCTAAACGGTACAAGGTCAATATACAAGGTGCAGTTCCACTCAGTGACCATTTAACAGTGCTCAGCTAATATAATACACATGGATTTTCCCACGGTTAATAGTTTATACATCAGCAGTGGTTCTGCCTGTACTTATAGTTGTTATGCTGCTGAAGAACAATGTGAATTCTTCACAATACAATGCAGAGGACAGCGGACGGATAGGAGCAGTATATAGTAGAGAAGAGATATTCTAGAGTTAAATATGATGTTATAAAGATGTTATTTCCATCTTGAGCCAATCCTATTGCACAAGCAGGAGGCAGAGGTGTGACTTAGAACACAAAATTTAAAACCTTTTTTATTATTTGGATGTGGAACTGCAGCTGGTTTATGACTATCATCAGGTTGAGGTAACATGTTTAAACCATTAAACTCTTACAGGTACAGTAGTGTGTGTTTTGGACCTCACTCACTCCATGCCATTTGCCTTATATGCTGTCTTAAAGGTGTAGCAGTTTTAGGTTACTCCCTCTTCATGTCCATTGGGGGCATCCTGGCATCCCGCTACCTCCACCAGTCCATGCTGTATGACGTCCTGCGCTCACCTATGTCCTTCTTTGAACGAACCCCGAGTGGCAACCTTGTTAACCGTTTTTCCAAGGAGATTGACACAATTGACACAGTGATCCCCAGCATTATTAAGATGTTTATGGGCTCCTTGTTCAGTGTGTTGGGTGCTTGTCTTGTCATCCTAATTGCCACACCACTGGTAGCCGTCATCATTCCTGTTCTCGGCCTGCTTTACTTTTTTGTGCAGGTTAGTTGGAGGATGGAAAAACATAGAACTTGGGTCTAGCTACGCTGTATTTCACTGATATGACTAAAAACCGGCCGACATCTCTGTCCTTCCTTTATCCAGAGGTTTTATGTAGCGTCATCTCGCCAGCTGAAGCGCCTGGAGTCGGTCAGCCGTTCACCCATTTACACCCACTTCAACGAAACGGTGCTGGGCACCTCGGTCATCCGAGCCTTCGGCGAACAAGAGCGTTTCATCCATGAGAGTGACCAGCGCGTGGACCACAATCAGAGGGCCTACTACCCCAGCCTCATAGCAAACAGGTTAGGGCACAATTCCCACTCACACTTACTACACTTGAGTATTAGCGTAAATGGTTATTGTTCCTCAGGGGCAGATGGCACCTTGCATGGTGGCCTCTGTCACCAGTATATGAATGTGTATGAATTGGTGAATGCTGGCTTGTGTTATAAAGCTCTGATAAGACTAGATAAGCACTATATTCATAAGGGCTAGGTATAATTTGTTAAAGCAATTATTCAAATTGAGTTATCCAAATTCAAACACTTCAAAATGCCCTTAAGTATTAATTGTGATGGTTTCGATTTGGTTAGATTCCTCTTTAGCTGCATTCAATGTGCTACTTACATCCTACAATAGTCCTCTTTCCTCATTTTGTTTTTGTTTTTGTGTGTTTGTGTAGGTGGCTAGCGATTCGCCTTGAGTTTGTAGGAAACATCATTGTGTCCTTTGCTGCTTTGTGTGCTGTCATAGCCAGAGAGAGCCTCAGTCCAGGCATCACAGGCCTGTCCATCTCCTATGCCCTCCAGGTACGCACTCACAATCACACCTGTCTCGCCTGTTCCAAGTACCGATGTAGAAACCACACCGTCCTAATTATGTGTTTTATTAACACAAATATCATTTCCTAATAATTATACTTCAATTTCCAAAGAGTTGGGGACGGTGTGTAAAACAAAAGATAAAACAGGATGTAATATTTTGCTTATCCATTTCTACATGTACTCAAAATGTTTCCTCCCATCAATTTCAATGATTTAAAAAAAAACAAAATGTTTATTCTGAATTTGATGGCACCAACACAGGCAAAAAAAACAACACCTGTTTGGAATATTCCACAGGGAAACACATTCATGGGTAACAGGTGATAATTTCATGATTGAAAGATGCATCCTTGAAAGGCTTGAAAGATGAAAAAGCAAGGATGAGACGTGGTTCACTACTTTGGGAAACACATCATTGCACTGAGAGAGGCGGAGCAACTTATTTATACTTACAAAAAGCAAAGTGAAAGATAGGTGTAACCTCTACAATGTCTGATTACAGCTAATGGTGCCATCATTAAGCAAAGCAGGGGTAATAAATGTTATCCCAGGTAACATCAAGCGTTTTGGTTGCCCTCAAAGGGCCAGTTGTAAATGTTAGATTATACAAATGTTTCTACTTGTTACCATATTATGTTATTCCCTCTTCATTTGATTATTATTGGTTTTAGTTTTAACATAATTAATAACTAGATCTGATATCAGAAGTCGCTAAAAATAGCGCTCATGAATAACTCATGAATCACTTTCATCATGGACCATAAGTAACAGCTGATGAAAGGATCATCACAGGGAAACACAGTCTGGACCTCTGTACTGGAGACATGCTCCCAGGTTGTTTATCCATACAGTTCTTTACACAGTGTCATAGAAACACCTGCACAAACATCCACTGGGACTGATGAATGAACCAAGTAGATGTTTGTGCAGCATTGATGACATTTTATACTAAAAAGGTCAGCATCACCATGATATTATAATAACTTTGCAGCCATTATACAACGCCTTAACTCAGGAACAGAGGAGGGAGGCTGATAATATTTCATATTTTGTCGAATAATGAAGTGACATTAACCACCTTTAAACTGTGCTGATTGTACAGATCATCTGTGCTGTCAGGTCAAAGATGTGTCTGAGGTATCCATGTTTAACTTTTGTGGCTTTTCTCAGTCCTCTGTACTCCTGTAAAAAAAAAAATAGTCTTGTCAGTGAAGACAGCATGTCTTTCACTGGAAATGATGAGATGGAATTATACATGTCACCAAAAAGTACAAGTAATGCTTTATATTAGATTTCTCCAAAGTCTTCCTAACCTATACTTAATTATTTGAGGCAGGACAGAAGCTATTGTAAAACTGCAGCTTGACTAGCAAAAAACCACGAGGCAGCAATTCTAGTTTAATGCTGCAATCTAGTGCTAAAATTTAAATTCAGTCTACCTTGTTGTATTTGTATTTGGGTGGAGGCGTAAATCTGAGGCAAAGCTTGGATGATTCTAGACTAAACTATATGTATGCATGATGCATGCAGTGGTTTGTTTAATACTCACCTTGCTGTCCTCTGTCCCCTCTGCAGCTGACCGCCTCTTTAAACTGGCTGGTGAGGATGTCCTCTGATGTGGAGACCAACATTGTGGCTGTTGAGAAAGTGAAAGAATACAGTGACACAGAGAAAGAGGTACAAAAAAAAAACACAAATCAGAGAGGTCAAAGTTTTGTGTCTTTGGAGGGAGGATTCACTTGACCGACCGCTCATGACTTCTTCACGGTCATGGACTGGACTGGATGCTGCCACTTTTACACTCAGTTTTTGTTAATAAAACAAACTATCTGCAAAATTAAGTACTTGCAACACAGATTACTTCTGTGGATATTCCGTATCATAGCAACCAAAGCACCTCAGCCGAAAAACGCTGCGCCTCCAAAGCGCTCTGAAGCTCTGCCAGCTGGGCGTTTTCAGAAGAGCACCTGGCATTTTCAGCTGGGGAAAAAACACTGGACACAGGCCCTTATTCCAGCAGCACCAGTCCCATCTGTCACCGGATCATCACCAAAATTCAATCACCTCCAGGATATGCTAGGGTTTCATGCAAATCCGTCCATTAGTTTTTGCGTAATCCTGCAAACAAAAAAACTGAACCGATCATATAACCTCCTTGGCAGAGGCAATAAGTTAAACAAGCAAGCAATTACACTATGATCAACTGGCTTCTGCCTCAAATATGCCAAATCACTTCAGCAATGGCATGAATGACAAAGCAAGGTTTGTGTTGCTGATGCTGATGTATGTTTGAGGTAAAGAGACAAAAAGGACAATTTAAGGAGTGTTAAAGGCTTGAAAGTTTCAAGGGACTGCAGCCAGCTGATAGCTGTTAGCTGTTGTTTGATGTGGTCTAAATGATAGCCATGTTTGCAGCTGCTCTGTTGCATCTGTAATCACTGTAGCTTTATTATTTGGTTCGATGTTATTCTCGCTCTCTGTAAAACTCGGATTCCAGTGAGTTAAAAATTGTAGTGTCTTAACTTTAGATGTCTGTGTTTTAACAGTTATTGAATCTAATTTAGTTACTTAAGTATGATTTTGAAATGCATGCACTCAACATGAGTATTTTTTTAACACTTTCTTTCAAATTTCAAGGGAAAATATTGTGATTTTATTACTATACTACATCTATTTTTCAATGATTGTTACTAGTTACTTTTCGGAGTAAGATCAAAAAAACAAAAACAAATATATAATCATCTTAGAAAATATATAAATAAAATATGAAATTACATTGTTACAGATTAATCTACCTCACCATGTAGAAAATGTTAATTTGTCAGTATTAACAACTCTATCACTATAATGTGAGGGGCATTCAGCCCCATGGTAACTATACTCTTTATTTAAATAAGACTTTTTAAAAATATGATAGTTTTTCTTGTTTTGAAGTGTCTTTACATCTTTGAATTTGTAGCTATATCTAACCACAGGATACAAGCTCCAAAGAAAGCCATAGAAATAAAATTGTCTGTGAGTTCAGGGGTGGGCAGTGGAGTTGTGGGGGATCTTCATGTCCATATTTAAATGTGCATCATCTGACCACCAGGCAGAGTGGAAACACAAGCCCTCCAGCCTCCCCCCAGTGTGGCCCACTGATGGCTGCATAGACATCAGAGGATTCAGCCTGCGCTACCACCACAATCTGGACCCAGCCATTCACAACATCACCGTCAACATTAAAGGAGGAGAGAAGGTCTCTTCCCTGAACATCACTAAATCTGTGGTCTACTTGCAATGATTTACTCTTTCATTGTGAATTAACTTGAGGGATTGTGTACTGTGTGTAACTGTGTATGTGTAGTCTGTAACACTTGCTCTCCATCTGTGCATCAGGTGGGGATTGTGGGTCGCACTGGAGCGGGGAAGTCCTCCTTGACGCTGGGGCTCTTCCGGATCATCGAGGCAGATGAGGGGCACATCTTCATCGATGGCATGGACATTGCTAAGCTGGGTCTCCATGAACTCCGCTCCAGAATCACCATCATACCACAGGTCAGTGCAGTGAGGATACAAAAGAATATAGGATGCTAACCCCAGGTAATCTCTGGAAAATGTTGCTATGGCTACCAGAAAATGCACAAATGATTCACTCTATTGCTGCATTCAAGACCAAGGTAAACTCAGTAATCCTAATTTATGAGTTTTGGACCTCTGAAAAACATGCATTCTTGGAAAACAACATGAATGCCCTGATGATTGGCCTCATCAATAGCTAATCATGTTCATATCAATAAAGCTCAAAGTCGACTAAAATCAATTACAATGTGTAAAAGCTGTAATGCTGTCAATTTCATTAAGAATGCAAACATATCACATACAATAGTAAATGTGAAATTAATTGAATAGTGTTTATAATATTGCCAATGCCTGTCACAACAGAGGGCGCCATGTTTATGGAGTCAAGTTGGGTAGATTGGTGCACTGAAGTTTACGAGCAATAAATCCAACCCGACCGTGTATTCAAATCATTTGAGAGCTTGTATTTTCCAAATGTCCGATTTGTAACTGAATACAACATATTCAACAGATTCACTTCAACTAATTTCTACTCGGTGAAAATGAAAAATAACTTGTGTATCCCTCCCAGGATTCAGATTCAATCCAAAACGTGATGGGTTCTTGTCATGCCCGTGGCCCACCAGTTAGTTTACTGGTTTTTGCATAATCCTGCTAACAGACAAACAAACCGATAAACAGAGATGGGTGAAAATATTACCTCCTTGGAGGAGGTAGTAATTGTTAGAGCACATTAGCCAACCAGATGCAATAGAGCCATGTAAGCCCACCCACCAATATAAAGAAAACAGTGTTGAGTAATACATTTATTTTGTCAGTAAAAACAGAAAAGAAGAAATAGTTTTTGGGGGTTTTGCCCAAAAATTTAATAAAAGAAGAAATGTTTTTTTGTTTTTTTTAATTGTACCAAAGAAAAACCCAGATGGTTAAAGCAAACCTTAGGGTTAACATAATTATGATCAGCTGATTGTAGTATATATGTATGTAGTATATATGTCACTATACTGAAGTATAGTGACAGGCTTAAGAATGGTCTCATTATTGGGTTGAATTTATAGGACATGCTTAGACGTTGTGTGTCCATTGTGTGCCTTTGTGAAGTTTTGGTGAGTCTAGCTGCAGAACTCACTATAATGCCTTTGGTTGGTGTGTAAAGCATGTCATTTGGTGAGGAGGCACAACATGAGTCCCTTCATAGGTGGCATCTTTCCACAGAAATGTAAGTGACAAAAACAATTTGGTCCCTGATGTGATGTAAAGATGCACAACCCTCTCCCCCCCCCTCTCAGGACCCAGTCCTCTTTTCAGGCACTCTGAGGATGAACCTGGATCCTTTTGACCACTACTCTGATGAGGAAGTCTGGAGGGCTCTGGAGTATTCCCACCTCAAGAGCTTTGTGTCCAGCCTGCCCAGCATGCTCAGCCATGAGTGTAGTGAAGGAGGAGAGAACCTCAGGTAGAACTGCTTCATATACAAACATGTGCAACTCCATCCTCCCTGAAACCTAATTGACTTCAACTGTAGAGAGAAACAGACATCAATTTAAACAGGTTTACATTATGAAAATTACATTTTCATTTTGTCATTAAAAAAGTAAAGGACAATGAGGTGCAGTGCAAACTCTGCCAGGTTAAAACTGTCTTACCACAAGTCTGCTACGACTATGCACTACGCCAAGCACCCAGCAGAAGAAGGGCCATCCACTGTACAACAATCAATAGCTAGCTTTGTCGGCAGATGCAGTAGGATGGATGTTAGACGTGGAGAACAAACAACGGCCCTCATCTCTAAGATGTAAGCTGAAGATACGCTTCCTATCAGCTGTGTCGAAGGCGAAGGTTTTCAAACTTTGATGGAGTTTGTTGAGCCTGAGTTTACAGTTCCAACTAGAGAAACTGTTACCACAAGACTAGAGAAGCTATAGGATGTTAAATGCACGTGAGCTGCAAAGCCGTTCAGCGAGTGTCGGAAAATGAGCTCTGACCACAGATTCATGCACAGCACTCACTACTGAATAGTGTGCGACTGTCACCTGGCATTACATACACAACTGGGATATGCAGAGTGCTGTCCTGCAGACCAAAGCAATGCCAGAGCGACATACAGCCGAAAACCTAGCAAACACGCTTTCCACCGCTGCTGAAGACTGGGGACTAAACGGAAAAGTCACAGCACGTGTACATGACAACGCTAGCAACCTGGTGCTGGCTAACACTGAACACCTGGAATGGGACTCTCAGCCTTGTTTTGCACGTTCACTCCAACGATGGATTCAAGCTTCAACACAAATCATGTGGTTGCATCTGCCTGTTGCTTTGTATCTCATTTCCATCACAGTACAACCACAACACAAGCCTTGCCTGAACACAATTTAGTGCAGTATTGCAGAACAAGGTGTAATTCTATCCATGACATGTTCCAGCGACTACTTGAGCAAAGATATGCAAAATATCTGCAGTTTAGTCAGAGAGCATTCACCAAGCTATCAGGTGCACGTAGACCTGAATTGACTGGTGATAGCTGGAGTGTTATGGAGGAGCTCATACCTGTGCGTCACTCTCTGAAATGTGCTACTACTGCGTTGTGTGGAGAATTCAGAACATCAATCTCAATGGTTTACCCGGTTACAGCAACTCTTTATCACCATTAATGTCTTCATTATCTCTGAAAGCCTTCAATAAAGTATTAAAGGTAACAGTGTACAAGAACATGTTGCACAAGCTGAGAAATGCTTAACCTACAAAGCAGCAAAGATCTGGATCTGAGCCCAAACGCACCCTTAGAGACAAGTGTCGCTCTGCTTTGCTGCCTCCAGCTTTTTTTAAGCATAACTCTGTTTTTTTCCCTCCAGTGTGGGTCAGCGGCAGTTGCTGTGTCTGGCCAGAGCTCTGCTGAGGAAAACTAAGATCCTGGTTCTAGATGAGGCCACAGCAGCTGTGGACATGGAGACAGACAACCTCATCCAGTCCACAATCCGCTCTCAGTTTGAGGACTGCACCATCCTGACAATAGCTCATCGACTTAACACGATTATGGATTACAGCAGGTACTTTATTCCACATATTAACAGGCTGTGCTATGGAGGGAGTTTAACCTGCTCAGATTCAACTTGGGGTCATTGAGTAAAAGTTAAAGTAATGATTATGACCAAACTGACACCGTGGTAGTCAACAAAGCCAGGGCGACATGGCAGTGTTCTCGTTGTATGTTCTCTATTTTACAGAGTCATCTTTTATTTGTAATATGATTGAGATGTTGAAGGTACAACAAGGTAACGGCTGAAAACGCTGTAGTATGCGTGCCAGGGCAGTGATGGGCGGTGTAACCTTTCAAAATCAGTACCACAGAATAAGATCACAGTAATGGTGCAGCAAGTCTACATTGAAGGGGCCTCACGAAACTCAACAGAACACCAGACAGTCGGACTTTGTTGTGCAGGCATGTGCAAAGTGGGGCTGTGATGTCATCGTTTCACAGGAGTTGTGTTCTGCCTGTTCACACGGCGACAGTACGGCGGCGTTTTCAAAAGATTAAACTGTGGAACCCGTTTTCAAACGTTAGCGTTTTCGGTCCCCCAAAACGACGTTTTCGTGTAAACAAACGGCCAAAACGCAACAAAAGTTTTCCGTTTTTTGGTAAAAAGGTTGTGTAAACGGCCTCTGTGTCTCCCGACAATATTTCTTTGTCTCTCTGTCCTATTGCAGCTCACTGTAAACCTCATGTCAACAATCTCAAGGTTATAAGTTCAGGTGTTAAAGCCAGCTTTTTTCAACTGAGAAGTTCAAACCCTTCCTTTCTTTGAAAGACTTTTGAAAGATTCTTATATCCAGGTTATAGTTGGTTCAAAATGCAGCTGACTCCTCACAGGAATACGTGAACGTGAGCATATCTCACCCATCCTGGAATCCTCACATAGGCTGCCTGTTCAGCATAGGATTGATTACAACATTTTTATTGATTGTTTTTAAATGCTTGAATGGACTAGCCTCGATTTACCTCTCAGACCTGCTGCATCCTTATGTTCCACTACGCCTCCTTAGGTCACTGGACCAGCAGCTCTTAGTGGTGCCTACCGTAGGTCAAGTTTAGCATTTAGGGCGGACTGAGCGTTCTCTCTGGGAGCCTCTGAAATGGAACGATCCCCCCTCCAGATCAGATCAGTGACTAATTAACAGTCACTACCAATGTTCAAAACACAATTAAAACACATCTTTTGTCTCATTTTCTAGGCCCAATGCTTATCTTTCCTTTCTTTTTACAGTATTTACTGTATGACTACCCCTGTAGACTCTCATACAATGTTATTTTGTCTTATTTTGTCTAATTCTCTTTCTTTGGTTCACTTGTTTTTAGTTGTTCTCCATGTTAATTTATGCCTTAACTGTTTTTAATCATTTAAATCTGTTTTAACTTGATCTCCTGTTTTTATTTGCCATATTTTGTTCACCACTTCGGGCAACACTGTGCTGTATTTTCCATGAGCTATACAAATAAATTAACCTGACTTGAACTGTTGACTGAGGTGTACGCACACACCTCGAGGTGTCAACAATGTTCCCTTTTAGTTGCATGAGAGACTTGACTGGCTTGTGGTTTTATTACTCAACATTGTTCCCTTCTAGTTGCATGAGACAGACTGACACGACATGACTGGCTTTGTTACTGTTGGATGGATGTAGAGGTAGTTTTTGTGTACAACAAGCAGCTGCAGTAGTGGTACTTCTTGTTTCCTTGTACTGAAAGGATTTCATCAATATTCTGATTTCCCTAGGGTCCTGGTGTTGGATAAGGGACAGATCACGGAGTTTGACTCCCCCCCCAATCTCATTGCTCAAAAAGGAGCCTTTTACAAGATGGCCAAAGATGCTGGGCTGGTGTGAAAACAGAAGGTGCTTCACTTCGTCCAGCTGCTCTTCCCAGCAGCTCTGACTCACTGCTGTTGAGATGCTGAGTTCAGGAGTTACAGGGTAATCAAGACATTTAATGTTCGACTGTTTAGGCCAGAGAGTGTTGGTGAGACCTGCTCCACCCTACGATTCCTTTCTCCACCATTCTTCATCCTGTAAGCCAGAGTCTCGTTTATGGACATCCCGTTATCTCCTGTCCTCCTCCTTTTACCAACATTTCTGACATGTATAAGAGGTGTCAAGTTTCCAACATGGGACGTGTATGTCTTTTTATTTTTACAGAGCATTGTACTTGTGATTGTGCAAGGATCAACGCTGTATTTATCATGAACAGTTCATTTTTGGTTGTGGAAAACCAGGGCAGAATTCAGTAGAAGGCAGAAACTTGAAATGATTTAGTGCCAAATGATAATATACCAGCTGTTTTGAAATACACATTTGAAAGGTTCAGCTGTGTTGAAGGTTAGGGTGTGGGACATCGCTTATGATTTAGTGGGTTATAGGTCTTCCCATTGTCCTGACAAGCAAAGAAGTGAGGAATCCTCCTCATAGCTGCTGCGTCCCAGTTCCATCCTGTGTGCTGTAGACTGCATAGAACATGTATGTTGTATGTACTCATCTTTATAGTATGCTAATTTTTAGAGTTAGCATTTAGGAAATCAACTTACTGTACTTAAACATTTATACTAACAGAATAATACAAATGTGACAAAATTTAAAGTATAAGGATTACATACTTATATATTTTCTTATTCTGTTCTATGACTCAAGTCTGCTCAGAATTGGTAAACCGCATGGAGCTGGGACACAGCTAGTGTTTTCCTATTGTAGGTAGCAAAGCTAGCTAAGACGCACTTGGTTTGTTTACCTAAGTGGCGGATCATCAAGAGGGATTCTTTTTTGATGGAAGTGTTTTTCTGTTTCAGATTTTGTTTTACTTTTTACGCCTCAGAAAAAGGTGGAGCTGTTGGCAACTACAGCAAACGTGCCAGCTGATTGGTCAGAAGTGTTAGTTAGACTGGTGATGTCAGAGACCCAGGAAGTGATGTGTTGTCACGTTGAACATTAGTGCATACAAATCATAACCAAACGACATGTACAAAACAGCACTGATTATTGATTTATATTTTAAGTTTATATCTATACACACATACACGCACACACACACACAAGGTAAGGGATAAATGAAAACAAAAACAAATCCAGAGTTATTTTGAGATGAAGGTTAAAATAAAGACTTTTCTGAATGTTACAGTTTAGGTTTCATTCTGCATATCTTCTCCTCGACACAGTTTGACATAACGCCAATGTCAGGTCATGTGTGAGATTTAGATTTTTTTCTTTTCCTCCAGGGAGCTGTACATGTCCTAAATTCTCTAAAGTGGTCAGACTGGTTGTGTGTCTAAGGTATAAGTCGTCATTGTGGTTCCACATTGTTGACATTTGTATTTGTATATTATTATGTATGTATTTTGTTGAAGCTTTCTACTCTCTTAAATAACTGACAGAAAGCTTATATGATTGTTCTTCTAAAACCATGTATCAGTCTTAGCTGTAAAAGTTTTGCTTTTGGTGAGCCTGTACAAAGTCCTAAGAATCTTTGTCTATTTTTCAGCAAACCTTGAGATTGACATATTTATGATTACAATGTTCATATTTGTTGTTTTATTTATGCATCACTTTTGCACATGGTTTGTGTGATAAGTTTTGAAATAAAATCAATTTATGTCAAAAACAATGTTAAGTTTTGTTTGTAAATATGTAACTAAAAATGCATTTAAAAATAAGTCACAAAGCAAATATTTGGCAAAACATTGAATTTGCTTTACTAGACGGACTACAACTAAATAGTACCTAGTATTAGAAAATATTCTCTCCACATATTTTAAGCCACACACAAAAATTCTCTAAAGTGTGTCTGTTTTTGCAGAAAAAAATTAATGCAATAAAATCCTCACAATGGCACCTACTTCTTCCACATCCCATAATATTAATGAAAGATTTTATTGGACATAGAAAGTTGTAATGTACAGATAACTGCAAATGTATCCTAGTCTGATGTCAACACTGGACTAGTGCTGTCTGTGGCCCAACTCTGCCACGTTCACAGCTACTAATCCAGGGCCGGCTGATGGCCTCTCCAGGCCCACATTTGGTGGCAGCCGCTCTCTCCTTTTCCTCACAGTAGTGTTGTATATTGGTAGGGACACCGGGAGAGTCTGTCAGTGTTTATTGTGCACCTCTGCCTGTCGACCACAGGAAGTCAGCATCTATACCATGTCAATCCACCATGTCAGCTGGCCTTCTGGCATCCTGAAGGACATGAAAAATCCTTTTTTTTCTTTTTTCTTTGTGTTTGAAAAGGTATGTGAAAATGTGTGAAGACTGAGATATGTAACTACTGGGTTGTGGAGTTACATCATCAAACTTTTTCTCAGGCTTTTAGTTCAGGATTTTGGGGCCGGGTCTGAAAGCATGGCTCCATGACACACTGGAGGTCCATAAACTGAGAAAGTGTTCAGTCTCCTGGCTAGACACAGTATAATAGATACAGTATGTCCTTGTTTCACAAGTGTATCATCCCTGTGTGCCACAGTTTGTGGAACAGCTCTTAATCTTTAGGTTTTCTAAGGATGATGAAATAAAGAAGAGGTGCATTAATTTTGTCACTGCCGACTCTGCAGCGACCGTTTCACTCCGGAGAGGTTTATAAACCTTCAACAGGGACAACTGGGGTTCATGGATAATCCTGGTCCAGACTGTCTCCCTCTTTGGCCCCCACCACCGGCATCTGGTGCCATCGTTGGTAGTCCAGAAACATGGAGTCAGTGGAAAACTTGTTATAGTATTAATATGTTTTTTGTCAGGAGATACAAATATTCATTAGTATGTTTGACTCATCAGACAATTAATTTCATCTGTTGCTGTTTTCACGTAGCAATCTCTTCCAACCACAGGAGAGACAGAAAGCCAGTATGACATCATGCAGACAATTACCAGACAAGTTCAGTGTCTGACAGACCTGCTTGGTGGGGAAAATGACTGTGACCTCAACTGTGTAACAGATCATAATCAACAGAAAAATTCAGTTGTGTAGAGTGTATGAATAGTTGTTACTACTGTGGAAAGAACCAAGAGGCAAGAGAGAATAATATGCCTGGTACACAAAATCATTATTTAGAGGATGCCTCCAGAA
This sequence comes from Chaunax sp. Z400, assembly GCA_037577475.1. Lineage (NCBI taxonomy): Eukaryota > Metazoa > Chordata > Actinopteri > Lophiiformes > Chaunacidae > Chaunax > Chaunax sp. Z400. Next base: position 4,919,602 of record CM075197.1, on the reverse strand, counting down.
GTGGTGACAGAGGCAGGTTCAGTTAGGTCAGAGAGTCACTGATAAAGGAGATCAGAGTGGTTAAAATAAGATATACTGAAAAGCTGAAAAACAGGTTTTTAGTTAAATAAAACTAGTCAAACAAAGAAGTTGAAATGTGTGCCTACCTTAATGCGTATTTAGTTAGTGACTATGAATTAAATCATGACACGAAGCTTCTCCTTGAACATGTAAGCATCACAATGTACCAGGTCTGTCTTCTCTACACAGTTTTCTTACTTCCTCATCTACCAAGGCATGAATGGCTCTACTGCATTCAGCAAGATGGACCTGAATGGGGCTATCAGTTAGAACTGCCTCCAGCATCACAAGAGATGCCTACATCCGCGGTACACAATGGGGTGTATAGATACAAGGACTGATATTTGGAGCATCATCAGCCAGTAAGCAATAAAATACATAAATAAATAACTTTCCATTGAATTAATAGAATTTAACAAACTATGAGTGCTCGTCTATCTTCATCTCCAAACTGCAGGGTTATGTAAAATATGCTGGCCAATCTTTAATCAATTGCAGGGGAGAGAAGACATTCCTCCTCATAAAACAGTTGGCTGAAGATGAGCAGAATCCTGTGAACACCCGGCTGCCTGCAGCAGAATGGTACAATCCAATCAGCCAGCCCCATCCACTTAGGATGGTGTGATGCAACTGTTCAGTCTTTTGCCTGTTGCCAGGAGGACTGTGCTGGAGACACTGGCAGGGAAGTTGTTGAACATTTAACTTAACACTGAAGTGAACTTTACTTGACTGCGAGCACTCAAGAAAAAATAAAGTAGGCCTTAAAAAATGTCTGTTTTGTATCCTGATGTTAAGCGCTAGCTAGAATTGAAGATGTCAACAGCATCTAAGATGACCTAATAGTGCACACACCGGACCAAGATACACATGACGAGGCTCTCGTAACATAGACTGATACTGAATTCAGAAAAGTGTCATTTTAACTTGGACAGACTATTTATGTGGATACAAAAATGCATCTGACGGACAGAAGAGAGGGTTAGAGCTGTATGGAAGCCACAGACCCACAAAACACAACTGAGGTGAGAAGTTTCCTCTGACTTCTTTCTTACAGTAATAGGTTCATATCACGGTTTGAAACACTGTCAGAGCCTCTAACGTCTGACCAGAAAGAACTCACCATTCAGTTTTGGACCCGAGTAGAAAGGAGCATTTCAAGCTTTAAAGACAAGTTAGCCAGAGCAGGTACAGTAGTATGTTTTATTAAGGAAGCACATACTAAAGTGACAGCAGATGCAAGCCCTGTAGGATTAGGAGCAGTATTAGTGCAGGACCAGCAAGGTGAGGAGGTACCTGTGTGCTACGAGAGCCACAACCTAACAGACTGTGAGCAGAGCTACTCTGCAGCTGTGTGTAAAGCTTTAGCGTTAGTTTGGACTTGTGAGAAACTGCATATTTGTATGGCAGGAGGTTTGACCTGTAGTCACAGACCGTAAGCCATTGGAAGTTATAAACAGCCCTGGTGCTCGCGTAGAGCGATGGATCCTTGAACTACAACCATGTAACTTCACAGTGTTGCATGTTCCTGTTAAACAAAAGATAGCAGACTCACTATCACGGTTATTGGGAGATACGGCACAAAATGAGACACACAAACATGAATCAAAGGAATATGTAAGGTTTGTTGCAAATAGTGCCACGCCCAAAGCACGATCCACCCGTGAAGTGAAAGAGTCCATTGCTACTAATGGAAGTCTGCATTGCGTCACAAATGGACACTTTGACAATTGTAAATCACACGCACCAATTGCAAATTAATTGTAGTGGGGTACATAGTTCTTCGTGGATGGGGCATAGTGATGCCTTGTAAGCTACAAGCACAAGCTGTCATGTTGTCTCATGAAGGACACTTAGGAATTGTAGGAACTAAACAACATCTCAGAGCCAAGGTTTGGTGGCCTGGCATGAACAAAGCAGCCGAGAAATATTGTAAGACATGCCATGAATGTCAGATTATAGCCAAACCCGATCCAACCGAACCACTGAGAACCACCCCTCTATCAGATCAACCCTGGCAGGATGTTGCCATGGATCTGCTTGGACCGCAACCAGCCAGTCACTCTATATTGGTAGTAGTGGATTACTACAGTCGTTATTATGAGTATGAGATTTTGGCTTAAAAAGCTATAGAAAAAGTCATTGACAGCCTGAAATCCTTATTCAGCAGACATGGATTACCTGTTACACTGAAATCAGATAATGGACCGCAGTTCACATCTGATTTGTTCAAGGAATGCTGTGAAACTAATGGGATCAAACACATAAAGACAATGCCAAAATGGGCTCAAGCAAATGGAGAAGTTGAACGCCAAAATTCCTCAGTGCCCCAGGAGGGCCGCTGTGGGCTTTGGCCCTCCCGGTGCCGGACTCGGTGCTGGGGGCTGTGTGGGATGAGGGGTCTGGAGACACCTCCGCCTCCCTGCTCTCCGGCCTTGGGTGGCAGGGCACTGCAGGCCTTGTTTCTCTTAATGCACTTCACTAGCTTAGCACACATCAATACACTAGAATGGTCACATTTGTTTATTTTGCACAGTAGGACTCACAATAGGGCTTGGGGTTTTTGGTTGGGGTGAGGGGTGTTGTTGCAGGGCAGGTCTTGGTACAGTAGTGCGCTGTGGCCCTCCGTGTTGCTCTCTCCCGCCTCAACCTCCCTCCAAATCTTAATCCATCTCACCTATTGCGACATACACCTAGTAGGGTTTGTCACTTGGGAGATTCTAAAGATCACGTTTTCCAGTCAGGGACTTGGTAAGCGTGGTCGGATGAAATTACAGAGATGGCAGGGTTTATCACTAGTTTAGGGTTGGCATGGCTTGTGGTGTCTGGCCCAGTTTGGGGCAATGGAGGCTAGGTGAACTATGGTCGGGTCCTCTCGGGTCCCTGTGCCTCCTTCCCTCTCTCCTCTGCTCCCTAACGGCATGTCCTGGTACCTGAGGGGGCCGGCCTTTGGTGGTCCTTGGGGGGGTGTAGGCTGGCCCCGGGGAGCGTCTGGTGGGTCCTTTGGGGGGGCGGCCTGCAAGGGTTGGGCGGGGGCTGCGGCCGGCGTCTGGCAGTGCCGTCGATGTGCCTGCTGCCTGGCCTCTTGGTCCTGGGTGGGGTGGGTGTGGGGCTGGGTTGGGTTGGGGGCATCCTGGTGGATTTGGGCATCCACATTGATGTGGGGGCTCTGAGCTGTGATCCCCACAGAGAAGGGAATTCGTTTTGGCGCTGTTGCACAATGCCTGTCTGAAAGTGGCTATTGGCGCTAACACAATGGTGGGACAGAGTGCCAGTGGCGACAACAACGTGATTGAGGACTGGATGAAAAAAATCCCCCAAATTATAGCCGGGTCCAGAGAATATATGCAACATGGACAAGTCTGGACTATTTTTTTTTTCGATGAACAAAGACATTGTTTCTGAAAAGGTGAAACATGGGCTGACCATCATGTTGTGCACAAACATGGCGAGAGGAAAAGAGAAGCCACTGATCATTGGTCAGTCGGCTTGTCCACAATGTTTTAAGAATATCAAAATCTTGTCATTGCTGGTTACAGGGGTTCCCAAAGTGGGGTTCTGGCATTCCAGCTTCACCAAACTTCAAATATATTAGTTGATTTAGTTTTGATATTTTGAATTTTATACAAATGTGTATTGAAACATGTCATCCATGCAGCCGGTGACATCCTGGCCTCCATTTAAGATAAGATAAGATAAGATATTCCTTTATTAGTCCCACAACAGGGACATTTTCAGTGTTACAGTAACACAGTGGAGAAAAATACAAAATACAAACACTATAAACAAGAGGAGATATAAAATCTATCAAAATATTGCACAGACAAAATATTGTGTGGTCTACTGGGAGCAGTGCTGGTTGTATAGTCTGACAGCTGCAGGAAGGAAAGACCTGCGATAACGCTCCTTCACACACTTAAGGTGAAGCAGCCTGTCGCTGAAGGAGCTCTCAGTGCTGTTATAGTGTCCCGCATGGGGTGGGAGTCATTGTCCATCATGGATGACAGTTTTGCTATCATCCTCCTTTCTCCCAGCACCTCCACCGGGTTGACGGGGCATCCCAGGACAGAAATATCAAGCTGTTGTTGTTGCACTATTTTCCAGTGCAGTCTTTCACAGAGTGGTGAACCCTCCTCATCTTTACTTCACAAAGACTCCGCCTCTCTGATGCTCTTTTTATACCCAATCATGTTACTAACCTGTTTCCTGTTGACCTCATTAATGTTGAGATGATCCACCAGCTGTTCTCTTTTAGTTTCACTACTTTTCCAGCTTTTTGTTGACAATGTCACAACTTTTTTGAAAAGTGTTGCTGGCATCAAATTCAAAATGGGCATATAATTAAAAAAATAAAAAATTAATATCTCATTTTCAGCATTTGATATGTTGTCTTTTGTGCTATTTTCGATTAAATATGGGGTTTCGATGTTTTGAAAATCATCTCATTCTGTTTCTATTTACATTTTTTATGTCCCAACTTTTTTGGAAACGGGGTTGTATGTATTGAAACATGTTTTAGGTCATTTTGTCCAGAGCAAACTGTACCTCACCTACTATACATTCTAGCTTCGCCAAAACTGACACGTTTTTTTTTCAACAAATCCTATTTTTGAATTTCCATGCAGTTGTGATTTTTAGGTGACTTTGAAGGTTTGTGATCACTACATACAGTATAACCAGTGTGTGTGTGTGTGTGTGTGTGTGTGTGTGTGTGTGTGTGTGAGTGTGTGAGTGAGTGTGTGAGTGAGAGAGAGAGAGAGAGAGAGAGAGAGAGCGCGAGGGAGAGGGAGAGAGAGAGAGAATAGACCCCTCCTCCGTGGACAGACAGGCCTGGTTATCAACATTCAGGGCTCAGAGATTTCGTATTTTATCCGCGCTGTACCTCTGCGGTCCGGGACCTGCGGTCTGATCCCGCTGCCGTCGCTGGATCCTCGGTAAGTGCTGTCGGAGGCTCCTTCGTTACCACGATTATGAACAACCGGGTTTTGCAGCGCGAGTCGCGGGGAACGCGCGGCGGTCATGTCGCAGTGACTCTCATCCACTTGGTGTGTGTGTGTGTTTGTGTTGTTGATCCGTCAAAGCATCGGGTCTACATCGTCCATGTCAGGAAGCGGTTTACGAAGCATGTAGTTCAGCCTGACATATAATGTATTCATAATTCATCGTATCCAACCCTAGAATAACCCGTAATTCCTGCTCTTTTAGCCAATCAGGTCTAGTTGGAACCAGATTTCTCAGAAGACTAGAGACGTGAAAACACATTGAACAAGTTGAAAATGCCGTAATCACTTGAATGCACACATCAGCTGTCATGCAGTGATCTCTCTGATGAGCTTGGACCGCAGGCCGCTTTGTTGTCATCGGTGCAAAACTAGAGTAGAAATAACGTGTGGTCGTTGCCGGGGACCCAAGTCCTTACAGCCACCCTCACCTTTTAAATGAAGTTAGACATGGTCAAGATGAAGTGTTGTTGTAATTAAACCAGATCATATTTCATGACAAACTTAGAAAAATAAAATAAAATTATACTATATGTGTTTCCCCTAGAAATCTTTTTAGGCCCCGGTGGCAACAGCTGATAGAGACTATGCGCGCACCAAATGTTTTTTTTTTAATTTCCAAGTAAAACACTTCAAGTGATCACGAGGAGAGGATGACTGAAAACAAAAAACAGCATTTATTACACAACTTGGAACATTTTTATTACACAACAACTGGAAGAAGTCACAGCAAATAAAAGGAACACATGGTAACCATACTGAGGACCAAAAACTGAGCTCGCTATGATTAGTGGGGTTCCGGGCAAAAACATAAGATGTGTTACACAATAATATAGTCAGACAATAATAATATTATGACTCTATAATCATGCTATAGGTTTGTGTTGTTGTTATAATGAGCCTATATGTTTGTGTTGTTGTTATAATGAGCCTATAGGTTTGTGTTGTTGTTATAATGAGCCTATAGGTTTGTGTTGTTGTTATATTGAGTCTATAGGTTTGTGTTGTTGTTATATTGTGCCTATAGGTTTGTGTTGTTGTTATAATGAGCCTATAGGTTCCACTGTAATGATTAAAGAACATAAATCTCTGTGGTAATCAGACATTGTTTAATGTGACCAGGGACATGATGCTGATCCTATCCTGGTCACAGTGGGCAGTATCTGCTCTTCCTCTCTCATCATCTTCATCAGCTTCTCTCTTTCTTTTTTCTCTGTGTCATCATGTCCTGTTTCACTTCTTTTTATTAAAGCTGAGCTCTGACTGCTGCAGTCTTCTTCACCTCCTTCTCTCTTTCTATCCATCTCATCACATCCTGTCACTTGTTTTTCCAAACTTGACGATTTGTGGCATATAATAAAATATTTTTTGGCCTGTTGTTGGCCTGGCAGGGGGGGGGGGGTCTCATTGGCCTGGTGGCCCACCAGGCCTGTACAGTGGTAGGGGAAACCCTGACTATGGTTTACTCTAGGGCCTTGTTAGGCTCTACACCCGACTTCCTCTGACTTTACAGGCCAAGTCCAATTTTGTTCAGACATTGGCTCATCAGGAAACAGTGGCTCTATAACAAAGGAGGCATGATGATTACCCTCATCTGACTGTCCATACGCATAAAACAAGTTTGATACATGGTATGATTAATCAACATCTCAAAAAGCGATGGAAAGAATTCAATGAATTTTCACACATAATTATTATAGTCTGCCTGTCTGTCTGTCCAACGAGCTTCACCTCAAGTTAAATCCTGCTTTACCCATATTACTTTTCCTTTGTTTCTATGTTTTAGTGAGTAAAACATTGACTAAACCATTTTAACATCCTCTAAAAAAAGAGAAAGCTTAAAGTAAAGTGAACATTGTGTAAACAATGAGTAATTCATTCTCATTCAGTTTGGTTTTCATCCTTCTGACTTTTATTTGCCAGAGAAAAGACACAGAAACACACAGCATGTAGCTTTAAACACATATTTCAAGTTCAACACACCTTCAATTTAGAAGCAAATTTCTCCTATTTGGTTTAAGAGTCAGACTAAAGCCCCATAAAAACAGTCACAATATAGACCAGTCCAATCCACAATAAGAGCAGTTCAAATCTGTTTTGTCAGCATCGAAGAGCAGTTGCTTCTCGAAATCGGCATTACCAAGCCGGTTTCTCGTGACTCTAAATATTTGACCACCAGTGCTGAAGAGCCTCCACTGGAGCCCTTGAGAGGAGTGCTGTGTTGAACTTTATGGACAGGTAGCATCATGTACTCAACAAACCAATCTGAAGTTGGTGCATCCAAGTAAATGTCTACTTGGTTTCTCTGGATTTCTGTTGGTTTTGGTTAAATCTGGAAAATGATGCTGCAGTGTCTTTCATGTCGATGCCACTGGACTGGGATTGATCAGAGCTTTTTTGCGTCAAAGTTTTAAATTCTTGTTTCAACATTGGTACTCCAGGTGTTTCTCCTCATCTTCCACCCATTCAAGCTTGAATTTTGGAAGCAGAATAGCCAATAGGAATATTGCTCATCCCTCTTTCAACACTTTTTACTGAACAATAACAAACATTTTGACAATCACAGCGGGCTGGTCCTTAACAATCATACCCTATCCCATGTAATATCTATATCTTTAATAATAATATCCCATAAATGCGCACCGATACTTTAGGTCGGTCATTTGTTTGTGGTCTTCATGAACCACCAGCTCCTTGATTTGATGTCGATGGAAGCACACAAACGGCTCTGGGCTGCTCTTCTTGGCGTGGCTTTGCAGCTAGCGTTCGGTGAGCCCGGTCAAACTCCGGGGGAGCTTGTAGCACCTGGTCACCCAATATTTCAGCCAGAACTTCAGAGAAGAACGCTGTGGGCCGTGGTCCCTCAATTGACTCTGGCAGGCCAACTATCCTGATGTTATTGTGTCGGCTTCTTCCCTCCAGGTCGACATTCCTAGCTTTAAGTTCAGCACATGCCTCAGCTAACGCCGAGCATGATGCTCCAATAGCCAGGAGGCGCTCTTCGTTCATGTTAGTGTTGGTCTCAAGACTTGCGATACATGTGCCGTAATCGTTCACTGTGGACTGGACCACATCCAATTTGTTTTCTAGGGATGCAAACGCAGACTTTGGTTTGATAGAGAGACCTGATGAGATGGACTGTCTGTGCTCCTCCTGCAGTCTAGTTAGCACAGACATGCTAATCTGGTTATCGTTGGTGGCCATTACATCTTCTCCAGTTTGCGGGGACCGAGCTTGTACTGGCACGTCTTTCTTGTTTTGCTTGCCATCTGATGCCATAGTGTGGGTTAAAAGCAGTATCTACCTTCACCAAAAAGATAGGTTTAAGTTTGGGTTGTCAAAAAGTTATTTATGATAAAGTCACGGGAGAGCGTGACACAAACGTGTACTCCTTTTCTCTCTCCACCGGAAGTCAACTTTTCTCATCCCAACTGCATGTATGCATGGCTGTACGCAGGATTTTAGAAATACAGAGGTCCAAATACTGAGCTTGCTAGGGGGGTTCAGGGCATGCCCCCCCGAAAAAAAGTTTTTATTCCCTGACTACATTTTAAGACATTTGGCGGGCAAGAATCAGATGACAATAGCTTTAAAATCACATCAGTAGACAGTGGCATAAATGATCTGTCAAGCAGTAATGCATGAGAATCAGGTTAAATGTTGCAGTGAATGATCCATCCTCTACTCTTTGTTCTCTCTCTCCCTCTGTATTCACCTCTATATTCCCTTCATCTGTGACTCCTCACTGGTCTCTCCTGTCAAAGTTTATTAAAAATAATTAAGACACTTTATTTCATCTTTGTGTTTGAGTTTGCATCATTTTGGATTTTAATTATAGAAATGTGCCTCAAACAGTAAATAAACATAAGATGTGTTATACAATAATATAATCAGACAATAATAATATTATGACTCTATAATTATGCTGTAGGTTTGTGTTGTTGTTATAATGCGCCTATAGGTTTGTGTTGTTTGTATATTGAGCTTATAGGTTTGTGTTGTTGTTATATTGAGCCTATAGGTTTGTGTTGTTTGTATATTGAGCTTGTAGGTTTGTGTTGTTGTTAAATTGAGCCTGTGTGTTTGTGTTGTTATAATGAGCCTATAGGTTTGTGTTGTTGTTATATTGAGCTTGTAGGTTTGTGTTGTTGTTATATTGAGCCTGTATGTTTGTGTTGTTGTTATATGGAGCCTGTAGGTTTGTGTTGTTGTTATATTGAACCTATAGGTTTGTGTTGTTGTTATATTGAGCCTATAGGTTTGTGTTGTTGTTATATGGATTCTGTAGGTTTGTGTTGTTGTTATATGGAGCCTGTAGGTTTGTGTTGTTATATTGAGCCTGTAGGTTTGTGGTGTTGTTATAATGATCCTATAGATTTGTGTTGTTGTTATATTGAGCCTATAGGTTTGTCTTGTTGTTATAATGAGTCTATAGGTTTGTGTTGTTGTTATATTGAGCCTATAGGTTTGTGTTGTTGTTATATGGAGCCTATAGGTTTGTGTTGTTGTTATAATGAGCCTATAGGTTTGTGTTGTTGTTATAATGAGCCTATAGGTTTGTGTTGTTGTTATATTGAGCCTATAGGTTTGTGTTGTTGTTATAATGAGTCTATAGTTTTGTGTTGTTGTTATAATGAGCCTATAGGTTTGTGTTGTTGTTATAATGAGCCTATAGGTTTGTGTTGTTTTATTGAGCCTATAGGTTTGTGTTGTTTTATTGAGCCTATAGGTTTGTGTTGTTGTTATATTGAACCTATAGGTTTGTGTTGTTGTTATAATGACTCTATAGGTTTGTGTTGTTATATTGAGCCTATAGGTTTGTGTTGTTGTTATAATGAGTCTATAGGTTTGTGTTGTTGTTATAATGAGCCTATAGGTTTGTGTTGTTGTTATAATGAGCCTATAGGTTTGTGTTGTTGTTATATTGAGCCTATAGGTTTGTGTTGTTGTTATATTGAGCCTATAGGTTTGTGTTGTTGTTATAATGAGCCTATAGGTTTGTGTTGTTGTTATATTGAACCTATAGGTTTGTGTTGTTGTTATAATGAGCCTATAGGTTTGTGTTGTTGTTATAATGAGCCTATAGGTTTGTGTTGTTGTTATAATGAGCCTATAGGTTTGTGTTGTTGTTATATTGAACCTATAGGTTTGTGTTGTTGTTATAATGAGCCTATAGGTTTGTGTTGTTGTTATATTGAGCCTATAGGTTTGTGTTGTTGTTATAATGAGCCTATAGGTTTGTGTTGTTGTTATATTGAACCTATAGGTTTGTGTTGTTGTTATAATGAGCCTATAGGTTTGTGTTGTTGTTATATTGAACCTATAGGTTTGTGTTGTTGTTATAATGAGCCTATAGGTTTGTGTTGTTGTTATATTGAACCTATAGGTTTGTGCTGTTGTTATATTGAGCCTATAGGTTTGTGTTGTTGTTATATTGTAATGACCAAACAACATAAATCTCTGTTGTCATCACGCCTACATTGTTTAATGTGATCAGATCAGTTTGTGTTGAACATCACAGGAACATGATGCTGATCCTATCCTGGTCACAGTGGGCAGTACCTGCTCTTCATCTCTCATCATCTTCATCAGCTTCTCTCTTTCTTTTTTCTCACTGTCTCATCTTGTTCTGTTTCACTTCTTTTATTAAAGCTGAGCTCTGACTGCTGCTTCTTTTCATGTTAGTCTGTGTCAGTGCACAAAGTGAACACAGGGCCTCTAATTGGTTAATGTTACAGTGAAATTAAAAATAATTATGGGTGCCTCATTTTAACATATATTTAAACCCTTTACACAAACTGAATTAAAAGAAAAGCATTTAAACTTTTGTTTAAGTTTACAAGTCTGACATCAGCTGCATGAATTAATGTTAGCTTATGAGCTTGTTATTTAGCTCACTAAAACCTAGCCTGACCACACAGGAGCTATTAGTCAGCTGATGTCTGGGAAAACTGTCACTGAACTACCAGCAGGCCATCCTATGAGGAGGGCAATTATTTCACGACTTTTATTATGTACACCTCTGAAAAAATACCGAGGTCCGGACCTCAGTGACCTCATAGTTACGGCCATGCATGTGTGTTGATCAATTCTTAATTGCCATCTTTGCTGGTGATGTCTAGAGTCACGTTTCTGAATTGGGCACTCCTATTGACTCTAGTGGGTGCCGTCACAGTCTATCGCAACTGAGTCATTGGAGCTAATTTTTCAAGGGCAAAGATAATGAAGAAAATGACAACCCAGAGGTGGTTGAAGCATACAAACACTAAGTAGACACACACTAATAGGCTTATCCAAACACACAACACATATTTTTATTTGCATGGTTTTAATTTTAATTTAACTGCTATATATCTTTTGTACCAATTTTGGCTAAAATAGACTATTTCTAATAATTTAATTCATTAAATTTTATTTGATTTCTGGAAATAACTTTCCTGACCCCACCATTGGTGTGTTGTGATCCCCCAGGGGGTCACAACCCCCACTGTAGGAACTGTAGGAACCCCTGTTTTAGGTCACTGTCATCACTCGAAGCCACTTGAATTTGAATGGCAGGTAACAGCCTCAATAGTCTCTTGCCTCCATGCAGACCGTCTAATGTGAAACTTCCCTTGTTTAACAAAGACAATGCTGTTCTCACCACATATCTTCTTTAACTGTTCTGTTGTTTATCACCTCCTTTCTGTAAATAAATGCTTAGTCGGGGGGGCAGGGAGGACGGAGGGAACAAGAGAATTATCATGTGTGCACAAGATAATTATTTTGTGGGAATAAGATAATGTTTTTGTGAGCACAATTACTGATCAGTCCGGGGCTCCATGATGGCTGAGAAAAAACACTGATGAAGGATCAGTGATTGTGCTCACAAAAACATGATCTTGTTCCCACAAGTTAATTAGAAAATCATATCTTGTGGGAAGAATATCTATCTAGAAAATCTATCTATCTATCTATCTATCTATCTATCTATCTATCTATCTATCTATCTATCTATCTATCTATCCTCTATCTATCTATCTATCTATCTATCTATCTATCTATCTATCTATCTATCTATCTATCTATCTATCTATCTATCATCTATCTTTCTATCTATCTATCCTTTATCTATCTATCTATCTATTATCTATCTATCCTCTATCTATCTATCTATCATCTATCTATCCTCTATCTATCATCTATCTATCCTTTATCTATCTATCTATCCTTTATCTATCTATCTATCTATCTATCTATCTATCTATCTATCCATCCTCTATCTATCTATCTATCTATCTATCTATCTATCATCTATCTATCCTTTATCTATCTATCTATCATCTATCTATCTATCCTTTATCAATCTATCTATCCTTTATCTATCTATCTATCTATCTATCTATCTATCTATCTATCTATCTATCTATCTATCTATCTATCATCTATCTATCATCTATCTATCCTTTATCTATCTATCTATCCTTTATCTATCTATCTATCTATCTATCTATCTATCTATCCTCTATCTATCTATCTATCTATCTATCTATCTATCTATCTATCTATCTATCTATCTATCATCTATCTATCCTCTATCTATCATCTATCTATCCTTTATCTATCTATCTATCCTTTATCTATCTATCTATCTATCTATCTATCTATCTATCTATCTATCTATCTATCTATCTACCCATCCTCTATCTATCTATCTATCTATCTATCTATCTATCATCTATCTATCCTTTATCTATCTATCTATCATCTATCTATCTATCCTTTATCAATCTATCTATCCTTTATCTATCTATCTATCTATCTATCTATCTATCTATCTATCTATCTATCTATCTATCTATCTATCATCTATATATCTATCATCTATCTATCTATCCTCTATCTATCTATCATCTATCTATCTTTCTATCTATCTATCCTCTATCTATCTATCATCTATCTATCTTTCTATCTATATATCCTCTATCTATCTATCTATCTATCTATCTATCTATCATCTATCTATCTATCTTTCTATCTATCTATCTCTGTCTATCTAGCTATCATCTATCTATCTATCTATCTATCCTCTATCTATCATCTATCTATCTATCTTTCTATCTATCTATCTCTGTCTATCTATCTATTATCTATCTATCTATCCTCTATCTATCATCTATCATCTATCATCTATCTATCATCTATCATCTATCTATCATCTATCTATCTATCTATCTATCTATCTATCTATCATCCATCCATCTATCTATCTTTCTATCTATCTATCTCTGTCTATCTATCTATCTATCTATCTTTCTATCTATCTATCTCTCTCTGCCTATCTATCTATCCTCTATCTATCATCTATCTATCTATCTATCTATCTATCTATCTATCTATCTATCATCTATCCATCTATCTATCCATCTATCCTCTATCTATCATCTATCTATCTATCATCTATCTATCATCTATCTATCCATCTATCCTCTATCTATCATCTGTCATCTATCTATCTATCCTCTATCTATCATCTATCATCTATCTATCTATCATCTATCTATCTATCATCTATCTATCTATCCTCTATCTATCATCTATCATCTATCTATCTATCATCTATCTATCTATCTATCTATCTATCTATCTATCTATCATCTATCTATCATCTATCTATCTATCTTTCTATCTATCTATCTATCATCTATCTATCTATCTATCTATCTATCTATCTATCTATATTCTATCTATCTATCTATCTATCTATCTATCTATCTATCATCTATCTATCTATCTATATTCTATCTATCTATCTATCTATCTATCTATCTATCTATCATCTATCTAGATAGATGGACATTAAATGTCATAAACTTACTCGATGAAGATAAAAGCCAGCATTTCTCTGGTCCAGTCCATCATCACATCTCACTGCAGCCTTCATTCAAATAGTCCTGGGTTTGTTTAGTAGTTGTTGATAGAAGTAATCAGAGAGACAGAGCTCTGAGTGGAGGTGGACACAGAGAGGAAGCGCAGCTCAGAGGCTCACGAACGCAAACCATTATTTTAGAATGAATGATTAGTTGATGATATTTGGTATATAAAAAAATACTTTTTGGCCTGTTGTTGGCCTGGCGGGGATCTCGTTGGCCTGGCGGAGATCTCGTTGGCCTGGCGGAGGATCTCATTGGCCTGGCGGCCCACCAGGCCTGTATAATGGTAGTCTGTTAAGTCATTTGAAAATATTGTGAAGCATGTGTTCTCAAATAGAACAGGTAAATATGGAGACATGTACACATCTAATTAATAATAAATAGTTTGACAGCAATCCAAACCTTATTTACTTTTTATTTCAAAGAACGTTGATGACATTACAGATTTATATAACACTCGAACATGAACAACCTATATCTTATGTATTTATTTCATTTGACTGAAGCCTAACATGAAATTATACAATGACACTTATTTTAACAGTCTAATTATGTCATGTCTTACAAAGGGACCCTGGAAGATGAGTCATCCACCTGCTTTGTGCTTCAGAACATTTCAGCTGTCCGGATAGACCAGTTCATGGACACGTCAATGACTCTGGGCTGATGATTACTTGATCAGCTGTTCTCTGATTTACCATGAAAATATGTCAAACTTCCACAATTCTGCATCTTTAAATTTTTTTCATCATATATGATCATCAATGAAGTTTTTGGGTTTTGAATTATTTTGATAAATGAAGTATTATTATTATTATTATATTATTATTATTATTATTCAGTATTATTGTATTATGTGTCATTATCTAATAATATTGTAAACGAAATTATGAATCTAAATATAAAAGACTATTGCTCCTTATTAGCTGACAAGTAGATTGATTATTGGTCTGCTATTTTTGGATGTAGAAGCACAAAGGAGTAAAAACCTTCTCTATAATATATATATAATATATGTTTCATGATTTCATGGACTGAAATTATTGTCACATTGAAAATCAATGGAAATAATGACATCAGACGTACACAGATCTTCAGCTCTAGTGGTCCACGCTCTGTCTGATACCTGTTGAGGGCGTATTCTGCAGTGCACACGGGCTCAAAGCCAGGATGCTGAGTCATGCATCATGGCTCTTATGGACGTTCTGATCATCTACTCTGCAGCTGTTGGAGAATGTGTTCTCAAGGTGTTTTAGTCCTATGAAGCCAGAGCTTCACTGTTTGTTTTATCTATAGATAATGACAGTGGACGATGCGTGTTTCCTTTTACATACAGTATTAATCTCAACAGACGTTCTCCTTCTCTGTGGGCATCATCCTGCACTCCCCACAGGTACACCTGTTGAAGAGCAGTATAATAAGACACTTATACCTGTACAGTACAGTAACATACAACAGTTCATGTACTGTAGAATTAGATATACATGTAATACTACAGTATAATTTACAGTGTCACTAGGGATACAGTATATATTCGCAGTTATGCATATTATGTGTGGTTGAATGGAAGTGATAGCACATCCTGTGTTACTGTTTACATGTTACGCAGATATATTTTGAGTGAACCCAAAGTGCAGAACACAGACACTGAACCCCAGCAGATTTTAAATGTTTACTTGGTTCTTTTCTTCTCAGAAAACAAGTACAGAGTCCAAGTAAAAGTTTCCAAGTCCAAAAGGTCAAAGCCCTTTCACAGTTGGCAAACAAGAATTGCTTCAAAGTTCAATAAACAGAAATATTTCTCCATAAATATTTCTCCATAAACAATACTTCACGTCAGAGCTCCGAGAGAAGGCAGGAGAGACCAGGGTGCAGAAGGGTCCAGTGTGAAGAGGCAGGAGTCCGACAGAAATGTATCAGGGTTTACCATCCGGCAGCCTGCTGGGGTTGGAGGCTCATAACTAGCAGACTTGATTGGTAGGAGTCACAGCTTGCAATGAACTCCTGACTCCTGATCCCATTCCTGCAATCAGAGGGAGAGAAAGGAGGAGCAGCAGTGGATGTGACATCACATCAGTGAAGTGTTAATAATATTGAGTAGTGCATACTGTATTGTTAACTTGATTAAAAGGGATAAATAAAAGTTAGCGTTCTGTTGGAGACTGAGAGGAACGTGATTGGCTCTCTGACATGTTAATGGCTCTCTGACATATCAGGCTGCACAGACAGTTCTTTTTCTAATATCTTGCAGCCCAAGCCTGCGTTGAAAATGGCTGCATCTCCAAGTAAACCTCGTCAGTAGGTGCCTCTGAGAATGTGTTAATATGACTGGGGGAGTGGATGAGGCTAACATTCTTTATGACACAGCCAATACAGTTTTTTAGAACTATTCATATTACCTGAGGTTATTTTTTGCTAATTAAAGAAAAATATGAAGATATTTTTAAATGTATGCATGTTTAGAATTTTAAGTTGTACTGCTATTTTCGTATGGCTACCTATTTTCTAAATAATTCTATTTTATGTGACTAAATATTGAACAGTGTTATAGTTGGTACTAAAGTGATTCACGAAGTGCGTTGCAGTCACTTTGTGTTCACATCCCAGAATACTGGGATGTGTCCTTTCAGTCAGCCTCTATCGCTTTGTTAGACCCACCCCTGCTGGGCATAATAAGATGCAGTGTTGTGTAACTCTCGCACTCAACCAGTTTCATCCAGTTCACAAGATGTTGCCGAGAAACTGGCACTGTGCTTATGTGCATGCATTCATGTGTGTGTGTGTGCGTATTTGTGTGTGAGCATGTGTGTGAAGAGTCAGAGGTTGCTTTGCAGTCTGAGAGAGGATAGCAGGAATTTTCCTGTTCTGGCTGCCAGTATTACACAAGAGCTTAGAAGATGCCATACCTCTCTCTCTACTACTCTGTCCATTTATTCTTTTATCACATTGTAAAAAAACAGACTGGCAGCAACGGTTGCCAAACAAAAACTGTCAAATTAAAGTAAAATATCCGAATTCAAATTCATTGCTTAGAAAGTTTCATTAAAGGTTTTGCAGAGAAAAGCATTTTTTTCCCCATCATTGTGATCAAACACCTTCAATAAAGCAACAGCACTAAAAGACAGCGAGCAAAAGATTTTAATTTTACATATCTTAAATTATTACGATTATAGATTATGGATTATTGATTATTAATGGAGGAGCTTTTTGTGTTGTCACAGTGATGGTGTCGTCCTTCGAATTTACTTCAACTCATGAAAAATGGGAGCAAAGACCAAAATGTTGAATTTTTGGTTGTGTCTTTCTGGAGACTATGTTATACAGTATGTCTATGTCTATGTCTTTAACCAGGGGTGCACATAACAGGTGGTAATGCGTGGTCAAAATAAACGATGTGCACCATATATTAGAACAAGAAGCACTTTTGCACACCACCATCGTGTAGGCTACATTGTGTCTGTGCCAAACAACGGAGAGTTTGTGATTTGAACGGCAAAAGACATAGTAAAGGGGCTTCTGTAACTCTTCCATGGCCGTTTTCACACCTACCTTGTTTTGGTCCGGACTTACAGTAGTTGGACGTTGGACTTAACGGTGGGATCGTTTCCGATCTTCAGCGTCTGTCTCCAGTATGACTCAGGTCCTTCAGGTCCAGCATGCTACTGCAGATAAGGGAGAGAGAGCAATCAGTACAACACATACCTGTTCTATCTCTCCCTGACCCTGTTGCCTATCCTATGGTCTATCCACATCTCAGAAACCGCTGGACAGAATACAATTAGATTACACACATGCTTTGTAGGGGCCCCAAAGGCATACATTCCATAATTTCTATCTTCAATTTGCTTATACTTACATTTTAAGGCACACTTTTCTAATTTAAAGTTGTTTTTTTTACATTCACCTATGATTGAGGTTATTGCCTTTCCACATCAGCATTGTTGGTTCCTCTTATTTTGAAAGGTTCATTTCATGATTTTATGCCACTGTTTCCCGTTTTATTTTGTAAGCTTTATTCCATGCCATGTGTTTTTGCTTTACACTTCCTGTTGTCTTTTCTTGTGATGTGTTGTGACCTTTTGTTTCCTCTGTCTCATTTTTAGTCTTCTGTTTTCAGTTGTGGTTCGTTCCCTCTGTGTCTTTGTATTTCCTGTCTCATGTATCCTCCTTGTGTCTCTTCCCCTTTAATTTGTGTGATTGTCTCCACCTGTTGTTGATTGTCTCCTCCTCCCTGTGTCACCTGTTTGTCATTCCATTGTTGTCCTAGTGTATTTAGTCTGTGATTCCGTCTGAGTTGCCAGTTCGTTGTCAGTGTCTGATCTCGCCTGTTCCCAGTGTTCCCAGTTTTTTTCCTCGTGCTCCTCAGTAAGTTTTCTTTCTGTTGTATTTTTCCTGTTTTTGCATTTTGTTTTTTGTACCATCTTTGGATTTATTTTTGCTCACCTTATTTGGCCTATTAAATCTTTGAACTGCTCTTCTCTGTCTTCACCAGCTCTTACTAATCTGCATTTGGGTCCTCACCTTAAGTTTGCTGAAAGCTGACAGCTACTGATGAAAAAGATTACTTTCTAAATACTGTCTGAACATAGAGTGTCTCCTCAGAATTTTGTCAGCACCTAGAGGTTAATATGCGTATCTCAGTGATGAACTTAAACATGTACAGATAAAGATCTTTGAACTGTGATGTTCATGATCAGTAGCTGGAATGTGTGGTGGAATGACAGGGCTGATTATTTTCACTCTCATTGCCACGGGCTTTGAACCCAACTCCTTTGCCTCCTCTATTTCTCAGCTGGTTTCCTCGCTTGTTCTCTCCCTCTCCAAAATGGAATAGCTAAGAAATAATGGTTTAGTAGTTTAGTATCTTACAGAAAGTGTCAACAATATTTTTTATTCTGATTCATGACCTCTAAATACTGTTAATATAATTAAAAAGGAGTATTAACAGTAATATGACTGCAGTTTGTGTCTTTTAGTCACCTCCTACAGATAAATGCTGAATTGGAATGGGAAGGCAATGCACCGCATCTTAAATGATAAAGTTTCTATTTATAAAATAATCACATGATCACTCCTCACATCAAGTTCAGGCTTTTTTTTTGTGGTCCTGAAATGGAACATATAAGATTTCCTTTTCATTCCAGTTTTAACAGTGTGTGTTTGTGATTTTTACTATTTATCACAGTGATAAAAAAAAGATTTTTTAAAAACATGAAGAAACTGAGCTGATCAGTGTCAAACAAAAGCTACACAAATGAATTGAAGTGAATATACAACTTATGTAACACCAAGCTTAACAACACATATATTTTTTACGTTCCACCTTTATAGATAAATACCATCATAATTCTCTCCCTCCCTCCCCTCTCTCTGTAGGTGACTTGGTGAGGTGAAACTCTAACGGCTGCCTCTCTCTTGCACTTCTTCCTGTTAGTCGACATTGTTGTCATGGCATCCTCCTTGATCGGCCGTCAGTTTGCTCTCTCCCGACAGAAAACCCTGCAGCTCAGCGCTCCAGGTAATTCCAACACTCTTCAGGTGAAATCAAGTTCATTTTAAATCCAGTCAGTAGAGATTCACTTGGTAATTATATTGTCTTTGCTACAAATGTCCCCTTATAGATAAATC
Organism: Chaunax sp. Z400; assembly: GCA_037577475.1. Lineage (NCBI taxonomy): Eukaryota > Metazoa > Chordata > Actinopteri > Lophiiformes > Chaunacidae > Chaunax > Chaunax sp. Z400. The sequence continues at coordinate 4,900,005 of CM075197.1, read as the reverse complement.
TACTACATGTTATTACAACAGTCTGCATCCTATTTATTCACCGAATACTTAAGGATTTTATTTCAAACAGCAAGTATCTTAAGTCTATTTTGTCCGTTCAGCTGTTTTACAACTTTTGACATATGTGTCCTTTTGTTAGTCACTGAACTGATTTTAAATTCTAAAGCACCATACTGTATCAGGTGTTGCAACTAGTTTCAAGTTTCATTTCAAAGTGAACTTATTTGTCATTTTTGATCAATTTTCACTCAAATATTACCACAAAATATGAAATCATAACAATTCTGACGTTCTGATGAATTAATGTTTCAGTGAAAATCGAGCAGCATTACTAAATCACTGTAAATGTTTGACTGTCCTCATCTGGACATGGTTATGGGGGCATACTTCTCAGAGGCTGGTCAATCAGTGATGTCTCAAAGGTCCCTTCTCCTGTCAATCATCTATAGGCCAATGAATGTGTGTCAGATTTTCTAGTTTGCTTTAATCACTTAACAGACATTCAGGACAGAGAATAGACGTGCCTCAGTGGGCTTCTTGGTTTGAGTGAAAACTCTTCCTCTGAAAAAACTGTAAAAAGGGGGAAAAAAACTTCCTTTTTAGCTGCAGCTAAAAATCCTTGTCTTTAATCATCTATAGTGTGGAAGTATTTTAGCCAAAGACCAAATGATGTGGTGCTGTTGCAAATGGTTGCGAGCAACCAGTAATTTTTTCACCTCTGCTGTTATCTAGAAGACCTCACCCATGAAGTGTGGGTGTATTTAAAACAGAGATCCAAAATTATGGTTTATTGTAAGCTCTGGAAATGAAATTTCTCATCACTGCATAAAGACATCACTACTAACAATCATATTTTTTGTTTAGTTTAATGTCTGTGTGCAGCAAATCATTTCACTCGTTTTCTTTGCTGCACTTCTATGCAAAAATATTTTTTGTCAGCCAATTAGGGAATAAATCCCATCTAAGTTTTAGGTAAAATGGTTTGGTAAAAATAATTGAGTTGGGCTTCACAGAACTTTGAATAAACGGGTTAAGAGCTCTTTGTGTGGCATCAGGGATGTGGCTTCAGGGCTCTGTGGACAGAGTCCAACATGTCCTCGCCTACATCTGCAGCCGGTCTTGGCGTGCCACGGCTCATTGACTGAAGGCCACTTTTGCTGCTGGATGCTGGATGTAATGTTACTAATATTAAGACAAGAAAGTTGCAACCAGCAACACCACAGGGCAAGCAAACAGCCCATTCAGAGCAGGCATGTTAAGAATGGATACTGCACCAGTAGAAATGGTAGAAGTTAGCTGTTGAAGGTCACTAGGGGAGACGCAGTCTTGACATATGTCTGGTCTTACATCTAGTTCTATGGTTCCTAGGCTTAATGGTAAATTAAAACCAGTTGAGGGCAGGAGGTGAAGAACTTCTCATTAAAGAAGCTCATAAAGTCAATCAGTAGAGCTACGAGCAGTAGTGGTTCCTCAATAAGGAGCACCGCTCCCTCCAAACATGTAGAGGAGATAATTTACTGAAACACACTAAGCATACATTTATTAGATAATGCAAAAAAATTCTGGAATAAAAAAATTAATATTCATACAATGCGCCTGGTGGTCTGCCCCAATTCATTTGAAATTGTTCTAAATTGCATTGGATTGATTTTTCTTAGAATTCACATACAGTACTTCCTGGTTGAGGGACTCTGGCCAAACAGTCAAAGTCCTTCAACTTTTGGCCAGCAGGTAACCTGAGGCTGCTCTCCAACTGATTGTGGGATGCATCTCTGAACCCTGGACCGCTCCAATCTTACTGGCAGCAAATTGACACTGTTAACATGTTTAATACAATGTGATTAGACAATTGTAGAGGCTGTCTTTCATGTTCACACCCACCATTCATTCATTAAGTACAGATACGTGAGCAAACAGAGGCGTCAGATTCACGTCAGTTTCCAGCTGTGTGCAATGTTCTTATTAGGGGTTAAAAATCACATGAAGTCACTTCATTTCATAGCTCTTCATGTATTTCCTGTTGAGACTAGAAGAACCCAGAAAGCAGAGAAGAATCGACAGGAGTTAGAGCGAAGAAGGAAACGAGAGGAGTTAGAGCGACAGAAGTTAGAGCGAAGAAAGACCTCCTCACTTCTTCTGTTTAATAGTTTGTTCCTGTTGAGACAAACTGATGAACTGACAGCTCTGTCTTAAATGTCAATATAACAGGGGGGGTTAAGAGGGTGCTGACCCATGTAAAGATTTAAAAACAAATGGTAAATTCTTAAAATGGATTCTAAAATACACTGGGAGCCAATGAAGGGAGGCCAGAATGTGCTTTGGCTTTCGTGTCCCTGTCAAAAGCAGAACAGCAGCGTTGTGGCTGTAAACGTGAGAGGGAGGCTTGGCTCACACCAATATAAACTACGTCACAGTCGTCCAAGAGGGTAGAGATAAAAGCATGAATGAGTTTCTCAAAATCACTACGAGATAAAAAGGTCTTGACCTTGGATAAAAGCCTCAGCTGGAAACAACTAGATTTCACCACAGAGTTAATCTGCTTATCAAGTTTGAAATCAGTCCATTTTGACACCAAGGTCTCGTCTCCAAGACGATGGGTTTTACATATTTTTGAAGGGGCCCAGGTCCATAAAAGGGGCGTCACAGGCACCACTGTGCTTTGGTTATATCCTATTCTGCCAAGTTGTCTCCATTACACAGTGTATGATGGTGGTCACTCACAGGCTGGACGCACATGTTTAATTATCTCAAATATTTTTGTTGTATGTCTTTTGAACTCAGTTTTTCTAATTAGATAGTTTTTAGCTAAAAACTGTCTCCCAGCATAAAGAGGACAGGACAGCATACAGCTGGTGAGACATTATGGTACATGATGACAATGGGCTTTCTGAAAGGTAAAAGTTTGACTTGTGACACAACAAGATCCTCACAGCAGGAGACGTGCAGCTTTACAACTGCATTATTAACCATTGTTTTCTATGGTTTCTCCTCCAGCATGCAGATATGTCAGCAAAGCAGCACCAAAAACTCAGGTTGAGTTTGACTACAATGGGCCCTCCATGAAAACTTCAGTCCCTGGCCCACGATCACAAGTAAATACACACACACACACACACACACACACACACACACACACACACACACACACACACACACACACACACACACACACACACACACACACACACACACACAGTGAAAAGTACAAATCCTTTCCAAAGGTGTTACTGAAAAAAATATTTTTCAATCTGCAGGACCTGATGAAACAACTGGGAAGCATCCAGGTGAGAAACAAATAAATCTTCTTTCTGTGTGTGTGTGTGTGTGTGTGTGTGTGTGTGTGTGTGTGTGTGTGTGTGTGTGTGTGTGTGTGTGTGTGTGTGTGTGTGTGTGTGTGTGTGTGTGTGTGTGTGTGTGTGTGTGTGTGTGTGTGTGTGTGTGGCTCAGTGAGCTACTTAAATAAACCATGGAGTGTTAATGGTGTTATTCAGTAACATAGTTCACCCATATTGTATATGCAGTGCTTTTGTTGAAGTCTTTAGTCCTCTAGGTTGTTTTTACACATGTAATATGTGTGGTTATGTTTACAGAAATATGTGTGACAAAAGTCTCATTTTATTGTGAGTGTTGTTGTGCTACATTTGAAGGACTGAAATCTGAAATACAGTAATGAAAAGACAAGATGGAAACAGAATGCCATGTTTTTTATGCATACACTGCTCTGTTAAGAAGTTTCTATTCTTAAAAATACTACACTGCTTGAAACCTCCACTCAACTTAAATACACACACATACACTGCTGCCCTGCAGACAGCAGCCTGAGTCTGTATGTCCATGAGAGCTCAGGAGAGACTTCTCTGTCCTGTCGAGTTTATTACAGCAGCTTTTACTTTCCTGCTTCACGTCAAAGTCCTTCAACTTTTGGCCAGCAGGTAACCTGAGGCTGCTCTCCAACTGATTGTGGGATGCATCTCTGAACCCTGGACCGCTCCAATCTTACTGGCAGCAAATTGACACTGTTAACATGTTTAATGCAATGTGATTGGACAATTGTAGAGGCTGTCTTTCATGTTCACACCCACCATTCATTCATTAAGTACAGATACGTGAGCAAACAGAGGCGTCAGATTCACGTCAGTTTCCAGCTGTGTGCAATGTTCTTATTAGGGGTTAAAAATCACATGAAGTCACTTCATTTCATAGCTCTTCATGTATTTCCTGTTGAGACTAGAAGAACCCAGAAAGCAGAGGAGAAATGACACGTAATGTTTTTTACATGATATTTGGTGCAGTGACGTTACTACAGGCAAGTTTGGGTCTTACAATCTGAGAAAATAAGTAGTGAATGGCAGGTGGATGAAAATGCATAGTAAGAAATAAACAATAAATAATTGTACATGCAGATTTGGATTGTGTGTCTGTTTGTGTGTGATGGTGTCACAACAGTCATTTGATTGCTTTCTGCTGTAGTGTGCCTGACCATACCTCATCTTAAGACCAGCACGCTCATGGGCACATGTCGACACTATGCACAATGCAGGAACATTTGTTGTTCCTGAGTGTCTGCTGCCAAGGTAGAGCAGAAGGATTTATTCCTACTGTTTACTGCTCTTAATACAGAACATATCTCTCCGCAGAATGTTGGTGCAGTCAACTTCTTCTGTAACTATGAGGAGAGCAGGGGGAACTACTTGGTGGATGTGGACAGCAACCGCATGCTGGATATCTACACTCAGATCTCCTCCATCCCGATTGGTTAGTATTCAAACATTCAAACATTTTGCAGTATGGATAGAATGGTCTGTCACGATACAGAAGATGTCATCTTAGCTTGCAGGATTGATAAACATTGTGATGAATTTTTGTGAGCTGGTACTTGTAGAAAATTAATTTAGCAACTTTTTATTGATAAGGTGAAGTAGACAGGAGTGTATGTATTTTAGCTCATGCTGGGAATTAAACATGAATAAGTTCAAGAATTAGGATCATTTTAAAATCTGACATTGCTTCAATGTGTCAGTTAAGCATGGGTCAGTCATCCTCAAAGAAGGATATAAAGAAGTGGATTCATGAGGCAGAATAAGGTAGAAAACCCCCTCTATACCTCTATCTTCTACCTCCCTGTGATCTGTATCTGAGTAATAATACCTGATCATATGTATCAATAAGCTTTCCTCCTATTCCAATTCTGGAATATGCAAATTTGGTGTGTGGAGTTGGGCGATGTGCCAACCAATATGGTATGTGTTAGATCAGGAGAAGTGATACATATACATATTAACAAATGTTCTGCAAATCAATGGTTAACATTGTGGTGGAACACAAACAAAAGTTGTCCATTGACAATACATGTGGCTGAAACGTGTGACACAAAACAAATCACCACGACAGAGGCTGCTGCAACCGGATCTGTTTCAAGTGCTGAAAGAATCAAAGTGAGTTAGATTAAATGGGCTGGTTAGTGATGATGTCGTGTAAATCAAGTGATTGTAGCGTGCTTTCCTGTTTGCATGACAAACTGTGAGTGTGTGTTTGTGTGTGTCTGTGTGTGATAAAGAAAATGGTTTAGCAATAAATAAAAAAAATCTCAGTTAAAATGTTTAAACATTACAAGGTGAAAACTTCACTCAAAATAGCAACTGCTCATGTAGTGAAATCAAAGATCAGGGGTGTGCGAGAGAGAGAGAAAGAGAGAGAGAGAGATTCATTTTTCATTCGGGAGGGGCTCAGAGGGGTCAGTTGGGGTGAGGTATTCCAGGCATGTCCCACTGGGAGGAGGCCCGGGGGGTAGACCAGGACACGCTGGAGGGATTATATATCACGGCTGGCTTGGGAACACCTTGGTGTACCCCAGGAGGAGGAGGAGGAGGAGGTTCGTGTCCTCTACCAGAGTCCTGGGAGTTTGGGGTTCTACAGTATCTTACTGTTCCTCTGACTTCTGGACAGAGACCTCAGATGTTGGACCTGGAATCTGCTGGAGCCCCTAATGCTCCCATCACCACTGGGACCAGTATGGCTTTCACCTTCCACATCAGTTCCAGCTGTTCCTTCAGCCCCTGGTTCCTCTCCATCCTTTCATGCGCCTTCCTCCTGATGTTACTGTCAGCTGGGATTGTCTCATCCATCACAGCTGCCCTCCTCTGCTCCTTGTCAACCACCACTATGGCTGGTTGGTTAGCCAGCAGCTGTTAGTCTGCAACTTGACAGCATCTTGGCTCTGTTGTTCTCAAACACTTTCAATGTTGCCTCACACACACACACACACACACACACACACACACACACACACACACACACACACACACACACACACACACACACACACACACACACACACACACACACACACACACACACAATGCCTGAAAATATCACAACATGAATCACTTTTCATGAGAGAAGCTGCTGTGAAATCAGGCATTTTAAGGCCACAACAATCCCAAAAAATGTCTGCAAAATCCTGGAGGGACTAGATGATATTGATGGTACTGCTTTTGCATCGTTTCCTGTAAATGTGCTAAATTGAAGGCAGGCAGTCATTATGTTGTTTTTCTACTGCACCCAAAGGTTTCACTCTTACCACAGCAAGCAGTGATGCAGTTGATCACACTTCCTGTAGTGCACCTAAAGAATTTAGTGAGAGAGGGGGAGTTTTGGTGTGTTCCAGTTGTACTGGGAAGTCAGAATTTCCAAGTTCCCAGTAGGAAGTTTGAACTGGAACTACCAACTATGTTTGAAAACGACACGTTGTTTATTTTACTGTTGTGTAACTCTGTTGTTTGACGTCTCCAACATGTGTATTTTCTGTTTTAGCATTCTCTGATATTAGGTTGACGACCTCATATCTACAGGTTCAGGACAACCATTGACAGTATTATATAATAAATATATATTGCAACTTGATCCTGTTCTAATAATAATAAAATAATGATATTAGTATTTGTAGGAGTAGTAGTGTTAGTAATATTAGTATAATTAATATAATTTTTTAATGTGCTTTTGATATCTTTGACATGCTGTTTATTTTCTTTTATGTCTCAAACATTTTGCCTAACTTGATTCATTATTTACAGTATGTTTACTGCATGCTTATTTTTTTGGGACTTGGTGGTTGTTGTTTTTAGCATTTCCTATGTTAGAAGAGATGGTGAAATTTTATTTATTAATAATTTGGACATTTATCTTATTTATGAAAGACCTATTTTAATAGGATGTGTAATAGGAAATGGTGTATGTGATCAGCTTCAGTGTAAAACCAGAGCCTGTTGACTGCTACACATAAACCATTCATAAAGTTGTTAAGTCAAGTTTTTTTTTTTCTTCCATGCACCCCGCTTCCATTCTGTCCTCCTTCAGGCTACAATCACCCTGCTCTCCTCAAACTGATGGCCGATCCTAACAATATGGTAGGTCTCTCGTCACACATTTTCATATCAATATATAGAGTAAGGTGCAAATGCAGATTTTAATGGCATTTTGATTTATTAAAAGGAATCAGATATCAATAAACCACACAGCTGGTTACTGCTGAACATCTAAAACATACTTGCTGTCCGTATGACTGCAGCTTCTAGAAAACTAACTGATACCATTGTGTCTGTAGTAGAGTCTGTCGGTAAAGACAGAGCTGGTAAAATAAATAGCATGAAGAATAACGTGGGTAAGTATAGCGGTGGTAAACAGATGCAGCTGCAGGTAGCTCCTTCAACCTTGAACATTTTTGTTTTAATGTCATTTTTTTCAGCTCCATTGCTGAAATATGTATTACTGAGAGATTTACACACACAGTCATTGAAGAAGGATGCACAGGGTTTGGAATAAGAACAGCAGATCACTGCCCATGGCACCTATCTGTCATTCAGCCAGACCAGCCAGACTGCCCTGGAAGGAGAGGCTAATGTATGATGACAGGAAAATGAAATGGGACTTACCAAGCAGCAGAAGCTGAGAGACTTTTTCACCTGTTCATCCTGGATGAGGATGAGAGGAGGTGGATTCAGTGTTTTCATTGGCTTTCATTTCAAAGTTGATGGTCACTGCGCTTTTATTTTAAAGATGCCGACCAATTATCATTACCATCTTGTCGCTGCTGTTTGCATCCATGCAGATCTAAATAAAAAAATAAAAATTCTGCATGTATCCATGTACAGTATTTGTATGTAGAACGATATGTCCTCTACTGTATTTATTTTATTTATCCTTCTCCATTCTGTATTTGAGTACGACTCTTCCCTCCCGTACCTCAGGAAACTTTCTGCTCTCAGCCAAGAGCTTTTGACAGGAAAACGGTTGCAAGGCTAAAATCATTTTTCAATGTTAGCTCACCAACATTAGCTGCTTTTCCACTGCGTAGAACAGGCTCCTGTCTGTGTTAATTTGCATAAATCACCCATGTTCACCCTCTCAGTTCATTTAAAAGGGCAAAAAAAATGAAATGAAGTACATTATTATTTTATTTTAGTTTACATGGCTGTGCTGACACATTCTTCTCTGCATGGCTTATTCAAATTAACAATAGTTTATTAGCCTACAAAGATTTAAATATATATAGGCTTTATTATGCAGGTACCGTTATATTTAACTTATGTAACCTACATGTTTGAAAGTTGTTTACCGTGAAAACTTGTTCATGCATTTTATTGTGTACTTCTTAATACAACATGTGTTGTGTTTTTCTTTTTTTGTTAATTCAAATTTACTGTAAATCTGTACATTTTCTCACAGAACATTTATTTGAAGCTCAATTATTATGAGTCTGTAATAGATATAGGAAAAACAGCTGTGTACAGATACAATTTATTGAATTGATCAGATACACATATTGATGATCTCACTCATCCCTACTGTTTTGTTGACCAACATTGTGTGTGTGTGTTCTCTATTTCAGAGTGCATTTGTGAACCGCCCTGCCCTGGGAATCCTGCCTCCTGAGAACTTTCCAGACAAGCTCGCTGAAAGTCTTCTTTCAGTGAGTACCATCCGCACACATTCACACCTCAGAATTCAAAATACTTTTTAAAAGCATTGTTGTTGTGATTAAATTGTAAATAGTTGAATACTTTATTAAACAGTAATACGGTTTGTCTTCTCTCGGTCAGGTTGCTCCCAGTGGAATGACTCGTGTTCAGACGATGGCCTGTGGCTCTTGCTCCAATGAAAATGCTTACAAATCTATTTTTATCTGGTATCGGGTGAGTGAACACATGTGGGGTCTATAGTTACTCTTATCAGATGAATATGGGCTGAAACGGTGCTTCTCAAATTATTTTGTGTCCAAAGGGCAAATCCAAATCTCTCTTGTTTTCAAGTCAATATTATATTATAATATAGGCTATATTATTGATATATGCTGCATGATATTGACATTTATTATCAGCATTATTAAAAACAACACTGATTACGTTTTATTAATTTTCTTCACAGTTTTCACATATACTATTATTAGGATGGAGCAGACAAGGATGTAAATAGTAACTTGACTGGTTGGTAATATGAGAAATATGGATCTTTGTTGAGATACTAAAACTTATCAGGTGTCAAAATCAGCACTAGATCCAAAAATCCAAAAATCCGACTAGATAGCTCTGTTTTGTTAAAGATGTGTATTCATGTAATCATCGTTCATTAGCGTGACACTACAGAGTCATCCACTGAAGTAATGATAAGTAATAAGAGACTGCTCAATGGACATCTGGTGTTTCTAAGTATCTATGCCAAGACGTCTCTGTCCATTTGTCTCTATGCTTGTTGGTTTCATTTAACAGGATTACACAGGAAGTACTGGGCAATTTTTCACAAAGGTGGTCTTAGATGAAAAGTGGTGGAAGGATGAGGGGATAGGCCAGGAAAGAACACATTTATTTTCCCTTTTCATTTACACAAAAACTACAGAACAGATTTCCACAAAGCTCTGGGGGGGAGTGTGGCATTGGTCAGGCAAGCTAAAACATTATTGCTCATATATGCTCTACTGCGTGCCATGCTAGGTGTAAACACATATTGAACATTTTGTTTTGTAAAATCAAGATAAAATGTAAGTTTAACTTCACATTTTTGTGTGAAGTCCTAACAGTGTGTTTGCTTTTTGCTGAAGAACAAGGAGCGAGGCCAAAACACACCATCTGATGAAGACCTCAGCACCTGCATGATAAACCAGGTGGGTGACAGAAATCTCACTACTTAATATCAGATTTTGAGCCATAATAATCATTTGCATGTTCCTGAATGTACTGTTTGTCTTTGCTCTCTGTTTATCTCTCTTTCTGTCTCAGGCACCTGGTTGTCCAGACCTCAGTATTTTATCTTTCATGGGAGCCTTCCATGGAAGAACCATGGGTAAGTTAAATACTCACATAAACACACATCATATCTGCTCTCCTGGAGGGGATGTGTAGAGAGAACTTGGAGCCTTCTGTTGTTCTGGACTGCAAATATCATCTGAGCATACCGGTTCTTTCCAGAAACCCCTGCAGAATGAAGCATTTTCTTGTAAGAGACAGTTGGAATACAAGCACACACACACACACACACACACACACACACACATACACACATACACACATAGTATTTTCAGATGTTTTGTCTGTTATTGTGATTAACATGATTAAAAACTTAAATCGATTGACACCATTAATAAAGATATATATATATATATATATATATATATATATATATATATATATATATATATATATATATATATATATATATATATATCTGAAGCACACCTAAAATACAGCATAGTGAACAACAATCAAATCATTATTTTGACATTATAGATTCATGGCTAATCTAAAGTTTTTGCCTTGTTAAGGTTGCTTGGCAACAACACACTCCAAAACAATCCACAAGCTGGACATACCATCATTTGATTGGCCAATCGCCCCATTCCCCAGACTGCAGTACCCACTGGAGGAATTTACCCGAGAGAATGCAAAGGAGGAGGCGCAATGTTTGGAGGAGGTGGGTTGTTTGTGCAGAGAGAACATTTCTATGTTCATAATCATATATAATGTTCATTATATATAGATATGATAGATAAGATATGATATGTTTATAATCACAAAATCAATGCTTACTGCACTGTGGGTGTTTTTACTCCTACTAGAATTAAAGGTTTTTCTGTTTCATCTTTGCTCATTCTGAGTAGATGCTATCATACAAATCCTAAAATAAAATAAAAAATACAACTTTAGAGTGATGTCCGGTTAGCCCTATTTACTTTTAAAACTGATGCAGACATTTGAAGCGTGTCTCGTTTTGTGTGTCATCATGTGAGACGTTGGTCGGACCCGGTTTTGATGGACCCTGTGTGTGAGAGAAGGACAGAGATTTGAGATAACTGGACCCTCATGTGTCTCCAGGTGGAGGATCTGATCATCAAGTGGAGGCAGAAGGGAAGACCTGTGGCAGGGATTGTAATTGAACCGATCCAGGCTGAAGGGGGAGATAACCATGCTTCCCCAGACTTCTTCAGAAGCCTCCGCAACATTTCACAAAAGGTATCAGTTATTACCATCCAACCGGCCTGAGGTTGTTTCTCTCATTCCATCAACTTGAAATGTTTACTGGTTTATTACACACAGATATCACATCAAATATTTCTATTTCACCTTATGGTATGATGTCCTTTGGAAAACTAACAGCATGTTACAACAGAGTAATACGGAAATTATTTCTCAATGCTGGATTAGTTAAATCCAGATTCACATCATATTCTAGAACAGTGTGATCTGCCTGAGCGCAGAGTAAAGAGAGTGAGACTGCTGAGTACCAGAAACCTTTAGTCCTATGTAGCACATGTACAATATGATGAGTGGATTAGCAGGTGCTTGCCTGCATGATGGTAACGCTACTGTATTATCCAACAATGTGCAGAAGAGTAGGTTTAATCTAGGAGTCCAAAATCAATGAACGACACAACACAAGAACGTTTCAATTAAAGCTTGCATTGCAATGATATTCTTTTAAACATGGATAACACAAATACGTAGGCCTTTCACATATATTATTTTCTTTAGTTCAGTCCAAAGTTCCTGAGTTATGACTTCCTCTCAGTGGGAAGATAAGATAAACAAAATGTTTGTATCACCCCACTCGTAGTGGAAGAAAGTTCAGTTCAGTTCAAGTACATCCAGGGTTCAAAGGGAAGCTCGCCATCAATCAATCCATTGTTCTAGAAGTGCATAAAAAAGTTGGAGGTTTACCAAAAGAATTGTCATGTAATCTATTGCACTTTGATTTAGGTATGTTTAAAAAAAAAGTGTAAAAAGAAAAAGGTCAAAGGTCAAATAATCTGGTGCATTTTTAAATGTTTTTTTTGTATAGATGTGGGAAAACACAGCATGTTGGATTAAGTGGGATATTATACAGTCACTAAGTAACCTGAAGCACTTCGATTTAGACTTTTTGATTTTGACATTTGTTTGAATGAGACATGGTCCTTCCTCTCTGCTGCAGTTTTAAATGTCATGAATGAATGTATACATTTGACATTAAAGAAAAGCTACAAACACGTTTGTGTTTACAGTCGATTTTGATTCTAAAACTTTCAAGAAAACAATTCAGAATCAGCCAGAGTTTGTATCAGCAGGTCAGACGTTCGTTTGATTCACATCAGCAGGAATCAGATACATCATCGATCGCCTCGGTCGCTTTTCCACATCAGCATCTGTCTGTCTTCCGTCTCCCCAGCATGGCTGTGCCTTTCTCGTTGATGAGGTCCAAACTGGTGGAGGGAGCACAGGAAAGTTTTGGGCCCATGATCACTGGGGCATGGATGACCCTGCTGATATTGTGACGTTCAGCAAGAAGCTTCTGACTGGTGGCTTCTACCACAAGACTGAATTACAGGCTGATAAGGTTGTTGTTTTTTATTGAAATTCTGTCCATATATTGGTCTATTTGGTGTATGGTCTGTATCTGTATGGTGTGTTTCAGATTTGAACACGACAAAAAGTTAAGTTAGTTGTTCCCTGTTTCTTCTGTATTACCATGTAAAATGATTTCATAAACATCAGCATTATGTCAGTCATTGTCATTTTAATTACTGATGTATTTTCTTGTGTATCTGTTAACTTTTTTTTTCCAGCCATACCGGATCTTTAACACATGGATGGGTGACCCATCAAAGAACTTGTTCCTGGCTGAGGTTCTCAATGTCATTCGCAGAGAAAACCTTCTAGAGGAGGTGACGCGCTCTGGAAAAGCCTTGCTAAACGGCCTTTATGAGCTACAGGTAGTGTGTTTATGTGTTGGTGTGCATATGTTAAGGTGCACTTTTGTTTTGTTTTTTTATATATATATTTATATTTGCACACAAAAGGATTATCCCCCTCGGATTTTTATTCACAGATTAATTAAATCTGTGTTAATGAGCATTTTGCCTTCACCACTAACACAGATTGAAACAAATTTGTCACCTAAATTTTAAGGGAATAATCCCTTTTGTGTTCATAGACAAAGTCTTAGATATTTTACTTCAGGTCATGAAAAATGGGAGCAAAAAAAAAATAGTGTTTGTATATTACAGCAGTTTAATTTTCCTGATCATTAATTGACAACGGTGTTCAATAATGAGTTCTTTAGCTTCAGTCACATTGAATAGTGAGTCATTGTTTGCACCAGTTGTCTTGCCTATAGTACTCCTCTGATTGAACGTCATTTATCTGGACAACAATTGCTGCGTCATCAGCAACTTTAACAGTTACACAGTTGTTGTGTGTTACACAGCTGACCAAACATTAGACAGAATGAACGTAGGGAGAGGGGTTCTGTATTTCCTAGCTTGTACCTGGTGACAAATGCCACCTCTCTTTCCTCGGTTTTGATTTCTCCAGGGAAAATCATTGTTCTGTTCTGTGGTAAACCTTAATCAGACTGCCAGAGAGAGAAGTAGATCCCACCTGTCTGTACTGAATGGTTGGTCTGCCATCTTGTCCTTTGTTAATGCAGAGGCTCTACCTCGATGGAAAGGATTTGTTGAAGTAATAGGGTTGTGACTGCCAAAAGTGAAAAATAATAGAGTTTTCCCATTTATGCATGAGCAGACAAACAGACAGATAGGAGCCAGCAGACACAGACACGGGGCTCTGGAGCGGCATCTGTGTTTGCATGAGAATGGAGATCAGTTCCACCACAACACACATACAGACTGTGCAGCAGAGCAGAGAAATGCAGTGTATAACACTCAGTATACAGTATCTTACTCTGGTTAATACTGTAGTTAAACTGAGTGCAAAAGAATATTCAAGTCATTTATTTTATTATATTTTATTTGAGACTCATTGTCCATAAAATATAAATTTACAAATACATAAACCTTATAAACTACAGCTTTCAACTGCTTTGCCCACAGTTTCCATCCACCATATAGTATATATGTATAATGTACACATCCACAGTATACATTCTTGTAAACTGTAGCATTTTAATGTCTAAATAAAACAAATAATATCATTTGGTATCATTTAGACATTTATATTTGTTGTCAGCTATATAATAAGTTTATACAGCAACTAAAATATTTAATTATATTTAAAATATAAAGACATTCTAATCCTGTTTTCAATTATTTTCACATCATTATTTTTATATCACATTATTTTCACAGCAATAAAAAAATGAAAGAATAATAATATGATATATATTGAAAACGAACCAGACCAATACCGATATTGATAATTATCGTTATATCAATACCCATTCCTGACCCTCAGAGATTCTGGCATATTTTTTTATGCTTTTATCTTCCTATCTATCTATCAGAGTTCATGTATGACTATACTGAATATTTATGTTCTCCAGCATGAACAGGCTTACAGTAGTTTACCTTTATCCTGCTTGACATGAGTATAACCTACTGTAAATGTGTGTGAACACAAACTTCCTGTCTGGTCCCCAGGCACAATACCCTGGCCTACTGAGCCGAGCTCGAGGACAGGGGACCTTCTGTGCCATAGATATCTGTGATGATGCAACACGCGACAGCATCCTGGTCAAGACGAGAGACAAAGGTATGAAGTACATTTTGTAGCCCCTAGTAATGGAATCATTTCCTTAAACTGTAATAAAAATGGTACTTAACCTGTTTGAAAATGTAATTAAAGTCACTAATGTGACAACTTGACCAAAAATGTAAAACACTTTGAACCTGTAATGTAAAACCTTTTAGGTGTGTTTTGTTTTTTTCAAAACTGATATCGTAATAATTTTAACAGATACTTTTTCTTAGGAATACTTTATTACTAACAGTGTGGTGTTATTTTGTTGATAAAAGTTTTATTTGACAATAATTACATTTTTGGAAATGGCAACATGTTATGATATTTTCCACTAAACTAAAATGCCAATGAAGCAGCTGATTGGATCTAACATTAGACAACATCAAGTATAATATTAGTCATTACAGGACATTTAATTGCAGCATTGATCAAATTATTACATAATTTTATTACATTTTCAAGCCTTATTACATTTTAAAGTTATCTTTAAATTATGCAATGCTGCATCATTCATGTCTGCTGTTATTTAAAAAAAAACATATCAGGATTTCACTGCGCTGTTTTAAATCATTTATGAAAACAATAGGCTCTATTCTCTAGGCCAGCTGTGTCAAACTCAGTTTTATTTCGGGCCTCATCGTCGCTATCAGTTAAAGCCATTTCATTGTACAGCTCTGCACGCTCCATTTGCAGTTTTCTGTTGAGATAATGGCATTCTTGATGAACCTATTTACCTGTGGCATGTTGCAAACAGGTATTTTTCGAGGCCTCCACAGCTTTCCCCACCTTTTATTGGCCCTGTCTCAACTTGTTTGAAAAGTCTTGCTTGCATCAAATTCAGGGTGAACCAAAACCAAAATAAGTCTATTATCTCCACAACAAGAATCTGCCTAAACTTTTAACGGAAAACAAACAAACAAACAGACATCAACTAAATCTAACTCCCTGAGCTAAATAAAAACTAATGCAGTTCACCCCAAAGCCTTTTCTGAAAATGTTTGGCCACTGTTTGAAATGAAGAAAAATGAAATGACATCCTTTAACCACTAACGTTCATGTGGAAGTGGATGAAAGACAATGACTGTCATTGAACTGTGTGGATATAAAGTAACAGTGTTTGTCGTTGACAGGTGTTATCCTGGGAGGATGTGGGGATCGATCCATCCGTTTCCGTCCAGCGCTGGTTTTCAAGGAGTACCATGTTCACATTTTCCTCAACATCTTCAATGAGGTGTTAGCCCAGCACAAATAAGTCTTAGCACTTCAGGAACGAACTGACGCTCCATGAGCCTGAATTATCCAACGGAGGGAGCAAAAATTCCAGACAGTCCATCTCATGATAAACACAATCCGTATAATAACCTAATTATATGATTAAATAAATAATTATATGACCACCTGCTAAGTTCCAGAGACTGTTGAATAGGGTTGCAAAGGTATGATATTTTCATGCTATGCTAACCATCAGAGAAAAGAAATATCACGGTAAACAATATTTCTCTATTATTATTATTATTATTATTATTATTATTATTATTATTATTACAATTGATAGTATAATGTTAGTTTGATTTTGTTAAAATATTGATGGTCTAGCCTTCACGTGATATAATCGAAGACGATTTAAAATTATTTGGTAGTGTCTAGCGCCACATAGCGGACAAAATAAGGTCCATGCATTACGTACACAATCCCTCCATCAGTGTACGTAATGCATGCAGATACAGAGCCTTGCATTTATCCAGATGTGCTGTAGTGAGGCCGACACTGGCGGCTAATGATAGTATTATTTACAATGACCCATAAAGGAGTAAAAACAGGGATTTCTTTTTTTTTTTTTTCAAACACTTTATCATAGTGTCATCATTTAACCATTTTTTTTAAAAATCGAAGTGCGAGTAAAAAGTCTCCCTTTTGAAAATCAGGGTTGGGAACAAGATCTTTAAAAAATGTAGTCTCTTTTTAGAAATAAATAAATCACCTATTCTTCCCTGAACAACAGGACAGAGACGCAGACATGTTCAACCACAATAACAATAACAGCTATTATAATAGAGAGATTACAGTTTGTAGTATTTATAATAACTTCTACAATAACAAAACTGATAATAATGATAATATTAATATTGATGATAATGATGATGATAGTAATAGAGTAAGAATAATGATGGTGATGATGATGACCATCATAATTATCTACTGTAACTGTTAAATAAAGCATGTTAGCATCAGTGGTGGAGGAAGAATCACACTCATCATATAAAAGCAGGATTTAACTTGAAGTGGAGATTATTATTGTTATTGTTATTATTATTATTACAATTATTATTTGAATAGCACATTTTATGATCAGTATTTAAATGGAAATTCTGGGATGTTTTTTTTTACCTGAGCCATATATTATCAGTATAGTTAGAAAAGGCAATGGTTCCATAATGTGAAGGAATGCATGTAAACAAAAACCACTTGTTTTCACCGCTCACTGGCTCCAAACATTATTAAATGAACGTTCACACGTTTCTTTGTTCAGGGTTAAAGTCATGAATGACACACATAGTTTGATCTGCAACAGAGGGATGATGTTCACAAAGATGGATAAACAAGTTGGGAGTTTTCCCTCCTTTAACACACACTTTTCGCCCACATTTAATAATACAAACTGGGTTTTTCAGATATTCAAAGTAGCAGATTTTACTTTCTTTTTGGGGGGGGTGATATCTGTCTCCCTTCTCTCTTCCATTTTCTCTGCCACATGTGTGTGACACCCATTGCGAAGTCAAACAGGCAGTCGACTAGCAATGGAGCCCATCAAATGTTATACCGTGGTATACCTCTGCAACCCTACTGCTGAGTTTTACTCTGTCATTGAAGTCACAGTAAATCTAAGATGCCAACCTGCATGCCATTTATTCTGTCCATTAGAAATATCCTTGTCCTAGAAATGTCCTGTTTCTGGCTGTTGTGTTGGTCTTAATAGAAATGATTTTTCAGCTTGAACTGTTGTACTTTAGCCCAGAAGATGTGAATCTTTAAAGACCATGAAAATGTCATGGATTATTTAGTGCCTGCATGTCTCTTAAATGTGCTAAAAAAAATAATAATTTTTTGCTACCAACCACTGGTAACCTTAACTGAACATAATTCTGAACACATTTCCTTTTTCTTCATATCATTTGTCACATTTTTCATTTTCATGTCTTAATTGATTATTTGATTTTCTCATTTGTGACAGAACAGTGGCAGTAAATTAGGAATAGGGAGAAACAGTCAGTCATTTAAACACAATGGTTGTTAAGGACAAAACACATAAGAAAAAGCACAAGGAACAGGGATACATGTTCAAAATCAAGATCTGCTACAAAAGTTCTAACACATACAGTCAGAGACATTACCCCTAAAACAATTCAGTAAATGTGACAACACAAATGTAAACGCAAATACATTAAACTTCAGTTATTACTGTTTTTAGTCCAAATGCAAATCCCCTACAAACACATCTTTTGCAGTACTTTTTTTCTCTCCGTCACCGTACTGATGGGCTCGTTACTGCCCCGGAAGAAAACTACAGAAAACACCAACTGTTACTTGATGCAACAACATCCCACAGTTCATCCCACACTTGTAAACAAGCTTCGAGAAGTGACTCTTCTGCTATCATATAAATTTATACAGGACAAAGATGAGGGTACAGCTGCTTCTGAGCTTTTCTTTGTGATCCATCCCATGCAGCAGATGAGGCAGACTGAAGCAAAGGGTGCTTATTAATAAACTGTTGCTGAACTTGAATTTAAAACTCACGTTCAACAAACAGGATGTTTCTATAGACACATGAGGTCATGGGTAATACAACGATGTCGTACACAAAGTCTAAATCAGCTGATGGATCTTGGCTGAATTTACTATTTTATTTGTTAAACCTGCTCAGGCTGATGCTGTTTTTATTTTGTAGAACGCTTCAGACACCGATCAGTGTCTGTGAACTGTCCATGGAGTTAGTAGCAGTTTTAGCAAAAAGTGGTTCATCATTAACTCGCTACAATTCAATATAAATATATTAATATATTTACATCTTTTTACATTAATGTTGCAGAAATGATATCCAGCAAACCTAATGTAAAGTATTTGTTATACGTAGTTCACAGTGTCAGTTTCTCGTGAACTACATTTAGTTCTAAACATACATTTTATTAAAGATAAGGTTTATTAATATTGATAAAGTAAGTGGGGTTAATTTGTAGGTTGTTATGGTTTAGCAATACAATGGTGATGATGACAGTGCCTGCCTCCTTGTGTCGTCAGTATCTGTGATCTGAAAAGATTTTTTTTTCACTTGTCATCTGAGATACACGATATTGATGTAATTTGAGATGGCTCTAACTGTTGTTATTGATCATGCATTCTGTTCATGTACTGTGACAAATAAACTCAGTATGTGATAACTTCATTGAGTCCTTATTTCCTGAGTGCGAAAATTCAATTTTGACCTTATAACAAAATGAATTAATAGTCTCACCTAAATTCCACTTACTTGCTATTTCCACAGTTTTTAATAATCTGGTTTAGTAATCTAAGTGCATTTGTAATCTCTGTTTCTGTGATGAATTATGTACAGTAGTACCTGACCTAGAGGACTAGAAATGTTTTGATAATTTGTATTAATTTAGAGGGAAGATGCCTGAGAAGAATTTTGAAAATCAATGTTGATTACAGAGATAACAGGAATTTCCTGTATTATTGAAACAAAATTCAAGATGTTTATTTTTATATTAACCAAAGTGCGTTTCCATCGTGAACTTAAATGATCTTAAATGTTTCAAACGGTGTTGAAACCAGGAGAAATCCATAATTTTATAAGTTAATGGTACATTTCATTTTGTCACCTTTTGTTATAACTTCCAGGAAAGACTTGGAGTGAAGCAGGAAGTTAATGAACCAGCTGAACCTAACATGAAAATTACTTTACAACTTAACTTTTGTTCATGAATATTTCCACCTGACTCATATCAGATATATATATATATAATTTTTATTGGTAATTTGTGATTGTGTTACAAGACAGCAACTTCCATGATCCCGCACTACTTACATCTTTTATTTTAAATGAGGAACTCTTAGCCACAGAAACCACACAATGTGCATTTAAGTATTTGGAAGTTTACCAAGTAAACATCCCTGTTGGACTTTGGGGTGAGTGCTGCAAGAGTACAAAATCGGGATTTTCTAATGCTATTAGTAAGCTAATATGACAGTTTAAGTGAAATCTAAAAATAATGATGAGACAAAAAAATGACAAATGACAATAAATCTATGGAGAGGAGGATGAATCCTGACTACAAGGATGGTGACCTTAGAACTGCTAAAGATATCCAAAGCCTGCTTAAGAACATACGAGACCTGAAAAGTGAGCTTAAGCAAGAAATAATAGACTTTAAAAGTGACTTTAAAATTTTGACAGGGTTTAGGTGGATTTGTCAGGGTCGACAGCCTTCCTCCCTCTCCTCCGTTATAGTTATGTCCCTTATGTTCTCCACTGTTCTCCCTTTTCTTCCTGTCTTCCCTTTTCTGTCTCTCCCCTCCTGTCTGTCAGCATGTGCGTATATTTTTCTCCAGGATGCTGCTGACTGGTCTGCTCTCCAGCTCACTCCCACTTCCTCTCTTGATCACCTGCAAGCAATCACCTCATCAGATACACCTGTACCCTGCTGTATTTAAGCCCCGTCTCTTCATCCAGTATCTGTCTAATCGTCTGTTATACCTTGTTGTAACACGTCTGACTCCGGTTTGCACAGATCCAGTCATTCTGCTCCTGTTGCATCCTGGAAACCTGTCTGTTCTCTGCGAGTTCGTTATCAGTGATTGAAGATATTCTTGTCCTACTCTCTGCTCAGTCTAGGCCGATTCTTTGTTTTTGTGTTTTAGGGATTCATCTGTGCACACCATTTTTAATAAACCTCTGTGGGTGGTTGTGGCTCAGAGGTAGAACGCTCGTCCATTTATCAAAAGTTCGGTGGTTTGACACCCAGCCCTGTAGTCTACATGTCGAGGCGTGCTCCAGGGGTGTGGTTGATTATGTGAATGGTTATCGCTCCTGATGTGCAGGAGGTTCCTTGTATGGTAGCCTCTGCCACCAATGCATTAATGTTTGTGTGAATGGGTGAATGCTGGCTTGTGTTGTAAAGCCCTTTGAGTCGTCAGTCAGACTAGAAAGGTGTTACTGGATATAAGTACATTCCATTTACCACTTCAACTTTTCATCTCGCCTCTGAGTTCTGCATTTTGGGTCCAATTCTGTAAAATACTTAACAGGTTCTTGATGCAAAAGCAGGAAATATAGTGTTAACATCAATTTCAGGACAGCCCCACAGTTTCAGTTTCTTCCATACCTCCCTTATTATTCCCTTTACCAACCTCAGTATACAGTAGGAACTGAAGATCAAGTCAGAGCAAATTCCAACATGATGCAGAGTCCAAAACGATGATTAACATTGTTCAGATTCAGTGTTTATAATCACAGATGGTTCCAAAGTTCCTGATACAGGTTGTGCATGTGCCGCTGTGTTTATCCCAGTCAGCAGGACGTACAGTATATTAAGGCAAGGGTGTCAGTACCTTTGTGGTTTACTCTGACAATATTGACTCTGCACTGGACATACTGTCAGGCCCTTATAACACCATGATTGCATCTGACAAATTTTCAGCACTGACAAGCATAGACACTTGGAAACCATCGATTAGAACACATAATCAACGAAATATTCCTTATAATGTACAGGATGGAAAGTGAGGGTAAATCGGCACAATTCCTTTGGGTTTCTGCTCATGTTGATGTGGAGGGAAGTGAGCACATGCATTTGTTTGGTTAAACTTCCAGTTCCCTCAAGTAAAGCTGAAGCTAAAACATTCATCAGGACATGCACGGTATCCATACCATCATCGGTATGGCAGGAGTATTGGGATGATAATAAAACTGGAAGGCATCTATGTAACATACAAAGACATTTTAGTGCTGGGAGGATGGTGGGCTGGAAATGAAGGGAAGGAAATATCCACTCATCTGAGAGTAGATCATACAGGTCACAACCAGACATTAAGACCGAATCGGAAAATGACCAAAGCCAACCAGAAACTGTCAAACATGTATCACTTCATCGTAGGAAATGCAATAACACAAGAAATAGCCTTCTACAGGTATTAAGGAAGTCAAAACACCTCTACTTTTTATTGTCAGACCTCTTGATGAAAACAGCTGGCAAGATAGAAGAAGCAAAGCTAGAAGAAGCAAGTTTTTCTGTTTTCTGTTTTGTTTGTTTTGTTTTTTTCCTGCATAGTCGCTTGTTCCACGCTCCAGTCCAGGTGGTGGCGGTAATGCGCTTCAAAGTAGATATGCCAAACGTCGGCAAACCTTAAAGAAGCAGTAGAAGAAGACGCGGAAGCGGAAGGAGAGGACAACAAAATTGTTTTTGTCGATGGTTTGGTACGTTTGAAATATACATTTGTACCGCAGGAATACCCTCTTAAGCAGTGGAAAGGACTCTCTTATAGAACTGGTCTTTAATGTTTTGTCTTATTTTTTTAGTTTGACATTTTATGAATACATTACATTTGCGTTTTTGTGTTGTCGTGTTTAGCCACTTTTCCTCTTAGCATCGGTACTCACAGAAACAATACCATTATCTCCTTCCATTGCTCCCAGATAAGCTGTTTAAAAAAACCTAAGTACAATGACTCGCCATGGGAAGAACTGTACGGCCGGAGCTGTCTACACATACCACGAGAAGAAGAAAGACACGGGTGAGAATTGTGTGAAGCCAGAAAACTGTCCGATCACCAGTCAGTCACACACACAGACACCTCCACTAACCATTTTGGCTAGTTTTTCTTAGGTTGCATTTAGGGAATTCAAAAGTTAACTCAGCAGAGATTTAGCGAAGGGTGGATCTTGGGTTAAGGAAGAGTTCATTTACATTTTCGAGGTGGCTTTAGGAGATCAAAATCAGACATGGCACTGCCACCAATATGCAGCTGAGATCATGTTGATCCAGAGTCATTCAAGTGCATTTCATGTATCTGAATAGTAAGACGTTCTAGACAAAAAAAAGAAAGAAAAAAAAGATCTGGACCCCTCATTATAGAAAATCAAATCAAATAACTCATAATCAACAGATGATAAATACATCATATGCTAGGAGTAGGTTTCCAAGGTCAAAAATGTAGGTGTCATTTAATTTGACATAAGGCTGACGTGTTTTTAAAAAAAAATCATTGCTGATTCAACTCTGGTAAACATTTGTTACAGGATTTTGTTTTGACATAACATTATATTCAGGTTTTAGGGACGATGGTTCGGAGGTATGTGCTCTGAGTACTGTCTAGTTTTTGTTTTGACGACAGGCATGTTGTCAAAACTCGTATTGTTTGTACTAGTAGAAGTTTGTACTAGTCTTGAGTTGCAATGATGCCCTATTTCTATTTTTATATTTGACTTTTGATTCTGAGCAAAATCACCGGTCAGTGAGTTTGTCTGCACAGAAAAACAAAACACTGTCAGTGTGTTTGTTTGTCCTAATGACACTCCATATTACCAACATTGTCAGTCCCTTTTACACAATCGAGTATGCTATATTCTGCATTAGATATAGTTCCCTGTGTTATTGTGGCTCTTTCATATGTTGGTTGCGTGGTTATTGTCTCTTCATTTGTATAATTTTAACAACACACTATGAAAGCATGGCTTATGTTGTTCTCCTCCTGCTTAGCCGCATCTGGATATGGAACACAGAGCATTCGGCTGGGCAAAGACGCTATCAAAGACTTTGATTGTTGTTGCCTGTCCCTGCAGCCCTGTCAGAATCCTGTGGTCACGTAAGACTCTCTCTCCAACAAACACACTCAAACATGCAAACATACTATATAAACTTTAACGGCACACTATGAGTATGGCTTGATGATTATGACTACAAACCATAATCACAGTTATTTTAAAATTTTGTCTTTGATTAATGAACGATTATTTTTAGCTTTTTTTCTTTTTTTTCCTCTGACAAGGTCTGTACTGTAAATATCCTGAACTCTTAAAAGCTGGGATATTTTTCCGACTTTTAGAGTTCATGTCTATGTGATTTTAAAATAATTTCAGGAATGAACACTGATGAATAATTTATTTAAAAAAAAGTTTATTTATGTAGCACTTTTCAAAAACATAGTTGCAAAGTGCTGTACATGGTAAAACAATAAAAAGACAATTTAAGACAATTAAAGTAAAATCGGGCAGTTAAAAAACGGTAAAAAATGAATGTTTCTCACATAGTCAAAGTTTTTGCAGTGAGGGGCTGCATGAGAAACGCCATTGTCATGCCAAGCCAATCAGAGACAGCAGGTCGTGGTGTCGCCATAGTAGGATTTGTAAAGTCTGTTGGCAGAGGTATGCACTCTCTGAGAGCCTTCTAGTATAAACCATGTGAACAATAATGTTTTTCTCTATTTCACAGCCATAAGCTACATTTCTGTTAAAATATGAATATATAAAAAAATTGTTTTGACATCATGTGAAATCATGTTTAGAAGATTAGACTGGTATCTAACTGTAAGTAAAGATGAGACATTTCATATGTTATATTTGACCAAATACGTATCCCACATAATGATATGATCCATGAAAGTTAAAAACGGTTAACACATCCAAGGTACCACTGCTTGTGTTTTATTACTTTATAGAGGCCAGGAGTAAAAAACAGGCAGAGGTCAGGATTTCTGCCCATAAATATACCATCCCACACTTTTTATGGTTCATAACATAGTTTTTTAGGGAAATCCTGCATAGTATACTTTTAAATTGATCACGTATATAACATTACATGTGTTGTTTCTGTTGCTGTCCATAGTCCAGATGGATACTTGTATGAAAAACAGGCCATTCTTGAGTACATTTTGCACCAGAAGAAAGGAATTGCCAAAAAAATGAAGGTAAGCCCTACATGTACCTCAGACTGTAGCCACACTGCATTGTCTAATGAATGTCAACACTAATCTTTGTTCTTTCCTCAGTGGAACACATGAACAATAGAAAGAGAGAAATCTCGTTCATCCTCTTTTTAATTGGGAACAGAAAACATCTTATGTCATAACTGATATTAGAGTTGGGTACCAAACCGGTACAATCAATGGACTGATTGACATTAAATCAATCTGTGCCAAAATTTGGGTTCCAACAGTATGGAATCTTTACAGTATAACAATCTCAGAAAATACCACCTTATTATTATTATTATTATTAGTTATTATTATTATTGTTAGTATTATTTATTATTATTATTATTAATTAGGGCCCGAGCACTAAGTGTGCGAGGACCCTATTGTTCTGCAAGGAAAATTTTTTTTTTTCCCAC
The DNA here is from genome assembly GCA_037577475.1 of Chaunax sp. Z400. Taxonomy (NCBI): domain Eukaryota; kingdom Metazoa; phylum Chordata; class Actinopteri; order Lophiiformes; family Chaunacidae; genus Chaunax; species Chaunax sp. Z400. The sequence continues at coordinate 4,874,618 of CM075197.1, read as the reverse complement.
GAAATGAATCACCTTTTTGGGGACTTTTCCATACTCAAAAACTCATGAAAGTTGGAGGAAAATAAGTCAGGTGTGAAATTTACGTGTGGTATGGTGATTGGAAATGGGTGTGGCAAAATGGATCGCTAGCGCCCCTTAACATTCTGCCCCTGCCTCCAGTTTAACGTATATGTATGAAACTTGGTAAACTTATGTAACTGACTGAGATCGACAAAAAAGTCTCTTGGAGCAATGCCTTCAAACAAACAGGTGGTTGGCAATTTTGATTTTTGTGACCATTTTTTTTTGCCATTTTTTGAAAATCACACTATCAAACGAACTCCTAGAGATTTTACCCGATCAACTTCAAATTTGGTCAGTACTATCTTAACCCCATGAGGATGAAAAGTTGTTAAAATACTGAGTTTTTGTTGAATGGTGTGGGCGTGGCTATGCATCAACTTTCATCAAAGTTTGATGTTTGGCCATGAAACAGTAAGTTTTCGCGTGTTCAGAGTTTTTCAGTGATGAGAACTGATCAGTCCTCATCCCCTGATGTCTTCATCAAACATATTTAATAAAACACATGACTGTAATGTAACTTTAGATACTAAAAAACAACCCAACAACAAACAGGACTTTTAAAAAAAATATTTTTTATTTTTTTATTTTAAGTACAGAAGTTAAAAACAGAACATTTGTGTGGCTGGAGGTTTGTTCAGTCCTACAGACCCAGATCAGGACCAGGTTAGTATCTGCTCTCGTATGTTCCCGAAGACCAGATTCGGGTTTACACCTGAAAAGTGAGACCACTTTGTTTGGCCTGACTTTTCTGGTGTCTCCAAATCTTGATGCTCAAACAGGTGTTTTTCACGAGTTTAGGCTGTCCATCCTGATGAAGATACAAAAACCAGTGACTCTCTGTTCCTGACTGCAGATCTGGGCTCTAGAAAAATCTCCTGTACCACTTCTTCTTCTTCTTCTTCTTCTGGATCTGGGCCTCGAGCTCTACCAGCTGGGACATCATGACCCTCTCCTTCTCCTCCCACTCCTGCTGATTCTTTAGCAGATCCTTTTTAAGGGCCTCCGTCTCCTGAAGGTGTGACGACCTGTCCTCCTGCCAGTGGACCCGGTTGGTCTCCACCTGTTGTTCAGCCTCCTTCAGAGCAGCTGTAAGGGTGTGGAACTCCTTTTTCTGCTCGTCGAGCTGAGCCACAGATCTGGATTTCTCCTCGTCAAGCTGAGTTGTCAAGGCGCTCTCCTTCTCCTCCCACTCCTGCTCCTTCATCAGCAGAGTCTTCTTCAGAGCCTCTGTCTCCCGAAGGAGGGACGATTTCTCCTCCTGCCATCGGATCCGATTGGTGTCCAACTGACACTCAGCCTGCTGCAGGGCAGCCTTAATGGTGTTCATCTCCTTCTTCTGCACCTCAAGCTGAGCCTCATATTTACCAAACTTCTCCATCAGGGACGTCATGGTGCTCTCCTTCTCCTTCCACTCCTTCTCCTTTTCCAACAGAGCCTTTTTCAGAGCTTCTGTCTCCTGAAGGAGAGACGAGCTGTAGGAGGTCTGCTGCCCAAGGTTGGTCTGAACGTTGCACAGCCTCTCACTGAGGGTTTCCAGCTGTGATTTCAGATCCTTGACGTCCTCTGAGGAGTTCTCCTGATTGGTCTGAGCCAGCTGGGCTTTGAGACCAGAGATCTACTTCTCCATCAGGTCCTTCTCTTGGAGCCACAAGGTGCCGTCTGTCTGTAGTTGAACCCTGTCTAGGAAAACCGACAGCATCTCCACCTCGATCTCGACAATGACTCTCCCCACAAGTCTACCTTCGGACAGCCTCACTGAACCGTCCGTCAGCTCCCTCCTCAGTTGTTGCTCGATGTCACTGAGGTTGTTTTCGGCTTTCTGACTGGTCATCTGTTGTACGTTAGAGTTTCTCCTCTGTACTCGTTGGTTCATCTTTGTAGTTGTATCTTAGTTTAACGGTGAAAAATGTGTCTGAACCGAACCTGGTTGTTTTATAGCATCCTGACATTCTAGGAAGGACATTATGACATCATGTCCAATCAGTACAAAACTTCACAGGCTGGTTAACAGTCCTGCCCTAAAGACATCCACATGATAAAATTTAGCCATAGTCATAGCGCCACCTAGTGGCAACAGGAAATGACATATTTTACGTTTTGATACACTACTACTAGGCCGTTGAGCATTTTGGCTTCAAATTCAGTGAGAACAGCTATAACAAGTTGGTAATACAGGATTCTGAAGCTTGTGTGCTTTTGTGCAAAGTTGTAGGTGTGGCTGTGCGGCGAATGTTGATGTTTCGGCGTGAAGCAGGAAGTTGTTATAACTGCTGTCAATGGTCCAATCTGCCCCAAACTTCACATGTTTGATAAGAGTCCCGCCCTGAACACATCTATACACATAAATTTGATAATAGTCACAGCGCCACCTAGTGGCAACAGGAAGTTATATACTTCAGAATTTGACGTGCTACTATCAGGCTGTTCATCACAATCACCTCAAACTTAGTCAGTAAAGCGATAAGGCCTTGATGAAGCATTATTGTAAATATTGTGACTTTGGGTCACATGGTGACATCGTGACGTTTCATGTTCACCATCAAACAGGAAGTTGATCTTGAGAGGCCAGGGAAGCTCAGATGCTCACCAAAATAGACACACTCTTCAAAGGTGGTAGTACTTTTGATCTCATATGGTTTACAGGATCGGTTGTGGTAAATTGGCTCCACAGCGCCCCCTGGAAAACCTCAAATAAGCATTCCAAGTTGATAAAATAATTGTTTTTTTGATTGCAACATCATCTGACAAAATCAACACAAGATCAATGTCTGCACCTCTGCTGTGTTGACTAACTGTTAATATTTAAAATGTCACAGAAAACATTTGAGGCAACAGAAAGCTTCCATCATGAGGCATTTATCAGCTACAGTTGACCTACCATTGAGTCTGCATTGATGACATCTTGATGGGTATCGTGTTCCTGAAACACTTACTAATGGGTGTTTTGATCAAACTTAAAAATACAGTATCTTTCGGTTCATGTTTTTGTTACACACATATCATTTTTTTTTAAATCTTTAATTTTTACTTGATCCATTCTGTTGAATATAGAAGAGTTCAAAGAAATGTCTCATTCTTACTTACTTCTTACTGTGTTTTCCTTTTCTAACACTTAAGGCATATGAGAAGCAGAAGCAAGCACAGAAGAGCAACAACCAACTTGAGTCCAAGTCAGAGGAAAGAGAGAGGATGGAGAGGTTTAAAAAAAGGGAGAACAGCATCGTGTCCAAACCCATCAACCCATTCATATCTGGTATGTGTCTGTTATTGTATGCCTCTGCTTCTGAACTCAGCGTCTGGACTCACTAGGCCATCTAATTTTGAAAAGGAAGGAATGTGTATCCATATCCAAAACATTTCAAATTGTTGTTGAAACAAGTCCACTGAAAAAACAAACAAACACTGAAATACCTCCACTGTGCATTACAGTCAACATGAGTTAACAGTAGGGATCCACCAGTACCACTTTTTGTCAGACCAAGTACAATATGACAACTTACATTTGAGTACTTGCTGATGCCGAGTACAGATACAAGTACTTACTTCCTCAGCCCGACGCCCCTGGTACCCGGTGCAGGTCTCACACATGACCAGAGGTGGGTCACAAAGCTTTAGTATGTTTGTCAAGGCAGTAGTTGGTGCAGCTTTTCAAAATCAACACCACAGAACAAAATCACAGTGGTGGTTCAGCAAATTTACAGTACATTGGAGGAGCGTTAATAAACTCAAGAGTCTACTAGGGGTTTAACATCAATACAACCCCGTTTCCAAAACAGTTGAGACGCTGTATAAAATGTAAATAGAAGCAGAATATGATGATTTGCAAAACATTGACACCCCATGTTTAATTGAAAATAGCACAAAGACAACATATCAAATGTTGAAAATGAGGAATTTCATTGTTTTTTGAAAATTATATGCCCTCTGTTTTACTCAGGTCTAATCTACCATGTTTTTATTTTACTGTGTTTTACTCAGGTCTTATCTACCATGTTTTTACTTATGTTTACTGTTTTCTTTTTCTGGAATGTATATTATATTTTACATTCTTGTTGTGTTCACTGCTTGGTTTTATTCTGTAAAGCACTTTGTAACTGTGTTTTGAAAAGTGCTATACAAATAAATATTATTATTATTATTATTATATTGATATTATTATTATTATTATATAGATATTATTATTGTTATTATTGTTGGTATGTATTATCTCTAAGGTTACATGAACTTGTGGGAAATGGCAAAATATGATCTATTAAATACAATAAGTAAACAAAAATGCAATAGTTTGTGAAAGTAAATGCAATAAAGTAAAACTGTTTTCCCCATTCAGGGCTGAACAAGGTTAGTGAGAAGAGCAGGACAGACAGCAGCTCAGCACAATCCTCCACTGATTTACCTGCCACCTCCAGTCAGAGCCTGCCCAGTTTCTGGATTCCTTCCCTGACTCCAGAGGCCAAACCCGCCCTGCTCAAGAAACCAGTGAGTGATAATGCAGCCAAAGTAACTGCTCATTTATACTCCATTTATGTACAAAAACAGAGATGTCCGTATCAAACGCTGAGGGCAAATATAGTGATAGTAGAAGTTGTGATAATGTGCCGAGTAAATACAAAGCTGCAAAAGCAGAGGTAATGATGTTGTGTTCACTTTTTCATCAGCAGAGCCCTGAAGCTGCACAGAGTGCTGTTCACCTGTTTATTCTAGGTGTATTCATATTGAGTGTTTTCCATCATTGCACCAAAGTGGAGAAATGACTTCCCTGAAGTAGATCAGATGAACAGTGTTCACAGTAGGTGAATTATTACAGTATGATACGATAAGTTAATATGTGTAACAGTAGGCTCTCTGTCACCATGTGTTTGTGGGATCTTCTCAGTGACGGCACCGATGATGACGTTTGGTGACCATCTTTTATTCAAAGGGGACATATTATACCCTTTCATCACAAGTTAACACAGTTCCTGGTGGTCTCAGTGAAATATCTGTGACATGCCTGGGTTGAAATACCATGGGGATCAAGCACCGCTGCACCCTTCATAGTCTGCTTTATGAGCCTTTCTCAGAGCGGCCGGTTTGAGTGCTTGGAGCTTAATATGCAAAGGAGACACTTCTCTCTCCACCCCCTCAAACGAGGGGAGTGCTAATGCAATAGAGTCTGATTTGCATCTAGAGCCTGAACTGTGGTAGAAACATGGCTGCCGGAGTAAACAAAGCAACACAAACAGTTTGAACCAGAGCCGGACCCTGAGAGGACACTTGTGAACAAACTTGAGAACCAAGTATAGAAGCTAACGTTTCTGAAAGGTTAGTTAATAACGCTGTCATTTCAAATTAGATTTTTTTTTTTACACAAATGCAAGTAATCTGATTTGTTTAAAGTTAAAGATTGTATTTATGCATTTATAGGGGGGTTAGGATGATTGCCAACACCTCATCAGTAGTTTACAGTATGTTAACCAGTTATCACAGTAGTTAAAGTGTCCTTATTAGTAAAAACAAAAACAGTCAAATAAACTACACCTTCAATTATGTCACATTTTAAATCATTCTTGGTGCAGAACGTTACACAGTGATGATCATAGAGCCTGAGAATGTCTGCTGCAGAGAGATACTACAGGTATACTACCTTTTTGATCAAATCTTTTTTTATTTTAAAGACACTTAAGCAGGCAATCAAATAACAAAGAACAATATACAGCCACTAAACATATTGTTGCATAACACTCAGAAAAAGAACAGTTGTAACATAAGGATAAGAGAAAATAAAAAATAAATAAGATAAATTCCATCCCCATCCCAGGACCCTTAGGGCTGAGGTATACTACCTGTAGTACCTCTCTGCAGCAGACATTTTCTAAGTTTTATTTATGCAGTCATTATCTTTCCTGTCATCCTAGTTCACTAACACTTTAAAATGTTATAGGATATAAGAAGACTGCAGCAGCTTCATGCTGGATCACCCTGGCCTCGAACCTGTGTGTTTGAATGTGTTCTTACTCCACAATTGATTTAACATCTATAGAACAGACTACGAGCCTGTTAGGGCTCTGGTCCAGAGAATCAGAGTGGCACTGCCTGCCTGCATGTTACCAAGCATGTAGACATAGTTACTTGATACTCCAGTAAGATATGTGGGGTCCAGATGTTAACGGAACCTGGCGTGCCAGAGTTCTGCAGTGACGTACAACGAGCAAGCATAAAAGCTGACATATTTCACTATCTCCCCTGTTAGCGGTCATTTGCTATTGCATATTTAAATAATACCCCAGGGTCGGTCAGAAACCTGAACACATCACTACTGTACAGCATCACACCCGTTCCTCCACGCCGGTGCACTCCGTTCATACAGATGCCTGTTTCCACACTGTTACTACCTCCATAGGCGTCACAGAGGTGGAACAAAGTGACACCCCATTACGCCTTCACTGTGTTAAAAAAATAAATAAATAAAGGCGCATCAGGCCTGCAATGAAAGCTCTGTCTAAATGGGGCATCTACTGTATCTCAGGTCCAGCACACTACTGCAGATAAGGGAGAGAGTCATCAGTACAACACTGAGATTTAGTACATAGTGGTGCTCATTTATTTACAACTACACATTTATGCAGTTATATTAACTGAACTAGGAGTAGTTAGCCTAGCCTCTCATTAATCTTGCAGCTAAACGCTAAGCTGCCAGCTCTTTTTCTAACTGTAATGTATGTGTATACAGAGGGTAAAGTAATAGTTTTAAAAAAATTAAACCAAAAAAGTAGGATTTACTGGTTATTCTGTCAAATACATTTACATGTTATGTAATACTATACATAACATGAATGATTATGTTATGTATGTGTGTTTACTTTTTGTTTATGCCACAGAATTACAAACAAATAACATAGTGAGATGTGCGTGGAGCTGGTTGTACTGTAGAGGATGCAGTGTCTCAGGGGTACATGACTGTTTAAAGTGTTTGAACCACTGATGTTGACCAACTGGACAACAACAAATGCAGTGCAATGAAAAGCCTAAACATGGGCCTGACAGTGAAGTTTAATGCTCCTCACAGTCTTTAGTGGGGCTGTAGACTTGAATCCTCTGCTGTATTTGTGGTTGGTGTCTCATGTTTGCTTTAAATATTGGTGTCAGGATTTTCTCTGTCTATTTATTTTGTTTGTCTGTTTGAAGTTGACACAGTTTTGAAGTTGGAGGGCAGGTTGACCAAAGATCAAACCCTGTCTATGGCTGTCCCTGTCACAGTTTTCCAGATATCACTTTTTAATCCCTCCACTTTTCTCTCCTCCCCTTCTCTCTCTCTCTCTCTCTCTCTCTCTCTCTCTCTGTCTCTGTCTCTGTCTCTCTCTCTCTCTCTCTCTCTCTCTCTCTCTGTCTCTCTCTCTCTCTCTCTCTCTCTCTCTCTCTCTCTCTCTGTCTCTCTCTCTCTCTCTGTCTCTGTCTCTGTCTCTCTCTCTCTCTCTCTCTCTCTCTCTCTCTCTCTCTCTCTCTCTCTCTCTCAGAGTAAGGCCGTGTTGTGTCCAATGTCAGGACGACCCATTAAGATGAATGAGCTTATCACAGTGAGCTTCACCCCACTGGACTCCAGCTTGGACCGAGTGGCCCTGCTCACCCGCCAGGTCAGTTTGTCAGTGTTTTCATGTCCACCAACACCCAAAGTAAACAGTGTCAGTAGTTGAAACCTTAGCCCTTACCCCTACCCCCTACCCCTTAGCCCTAACCCTCTGTTTTGTACGTTGACTCGTAGGGGTAGGGTATCAACAACATCTTCATAACAAAAATCGCTAGTTGTGTGTGTGTGTGTGTGTCTGCTGTCTCTAGCCAAATTTATTGTTTAATTAATTTAGTTATAACCTTGTTTTGAGGCTGATTTGTGCGTTACAGTGCTGCATTTTGACACATTTCCTCCCCTTGATGGCAAATGACACCCGAAATTTATCCTAGAGCGCAACCATTGTCCAGATCACGTCAAAAACACACGATTTCCGGACATCGGTAACGTCCTCTGGACGTCCCCATTTGAGTAAGAATGACAGTTTTTTATACGTCTATTAAAAAACGGTATCAGACCGGCGATCACGCCAGAGCAGAACCCCAAACCCACAAGGAAGAGGACTCTAGAGCAAATGAAATGCACACTGGTCTCTGTTAGAACAGGAAGACGAAGCAAGGGAAGAGAGAAGAGTGCAAGATTAATCGATTAATTGTGTGTGTGTTTATATAAATATATGTATATATATATATATATATATATATATTCCTTTTCATCTTTCACATTCTCTTTTCTCATGTCTGCATTAATCAAAAATGCTTACTTTACAGAATGACATCCTCTTAAAATCTTCTTCAATGTGTTAACATGTACTTCCTCTACACTGTTTCTATAATTTTATGGTCTGTCTTTAGGACAGGTATGTATGTGCAGTAACCAGAGACGCTCTGGGAAACAGTGTTCCCTGTGCTGTCCTGCGACCTTCGTGAGTCCCAACATGTCTTCCTCCACTCTGACATTTACCTGTTGTTGTTACTAGTGTTCTCTTTTCTGACACAATCACCTGTCCTGTATCCAGGGGTGCTGTGGTAACTCAGGAGTGTGTGGAGAAGTTGATCAAGAAGGACATGGTTGATCCTGTGACTGGGGACAAGCTCAAGGACAAAGACATCGTACCATTGCAGAGGGTACATAATTATTATAAGTTATATATATATAAGTTATAATACGAATCAATTGTTCTCTTACCATTTAGAATTATTTTATATAAATATTAACTATATTAGATATGTTTTTCTTGTACAATGGATATAATAGATAGAATTCAAAGAGTGCTGCGTTGGTGCTGATGGTGTGTTGTGATCTGACAGGGTGGAACCGGCTTCGCTGCCTCAGGGGTTGACCTTCACGCCAAAGAGGCTCGTCCAGTGATGCAGGTGTAAGACGAGGGAGGAGCTGAAGACTGAACAGCATTGTCATCCTAACTGTAGTTCTGTAGAGTATACATGTATTTTTAAGAGATTCCTCTCAGCTTTTCATCAAACATTTACTTATTTTCATGGTCTTTGTTGTTCGCTGGCATATTTTTTTCTTTTTTGACAATAAAGCTCTCCAAATGTTAACATTCTGATGTCAAGGTGGAAGTGACCCATTTCGTTGAACTAATGTTAGCTTAGGTTGCTCTGCTGCTATGCAGTATGTGATTTCAAAGACTGCATCAGAACTCAAGCAGCCTCCCCGTTTTACTGCATACCATGCATCTAGATGCACATGCAACGTTAAGTAGAATTGATGGTCATTAAGCATTTAATCAGTGACTGCTTTTTATTATATGTGGTTTCCATGTGCAGGTCTGTAAATGTACCTTGAACATCTGTAGTTTAGCAGTAATCTGAGGTGCTCTTGTTGACCAGTTCACAATTGATCAGTTTCTCAGATTCATTCTAAAGTTGATATTGTGGCACATATGACATTAAAAAACCACACAAAAAAAACGATTCCTCCTTTTTCACAGTTCATCATGGCCGTCCATCCTCATGGTTCCGTAGTCGGTGATGGTGCTGGTCTTGATGTAGTCCATTTTGTCAAGCAGCTCAGACAGTGTCAGCTGCCCGTCCTAACAAGCAGAGCATGAAGGGAAAGGTGTAAATACTGTACGGTTTGCACGTTAGGCATTTATTGTGTCGTTAAGGAATGATGAAACAGAGGCAAAGTCTTTGTGATTATTTAACTGCAGATATAAAAGGGCTACAGTTGTGATGTTTTTTTTCTCCTGGGTGTTTTGTTAAAAAAGCCTCGGATTTTGTTGCAAAATTTAAACATTTTAAGTCTATTTCTAGAAGCTTCACTGCAGATTTCCAAAGCCTTTTATGCACAAAGCATGTATACGGCTCAAGAATTGACATGATACACATACTGTGCGGTGAGAAAGTATTGGACTCCTGATTTATTCTATTTTTTCTGTGTATCTCATACTAAACCCGGTTGATTGGCTCTTCAAACCAGATTTAACATAAAACAAAGGCAACCTGGGTAAACACAAAATGCAAGTGTTGCATGTTATTCTGATTTCATTAGGTATAAAGGTTATCCAGTATTCGCAGGGGCGGGGCCAGAGGGGCACTGGCCCCAGCTGAAATCTATTTGTGTGAAGTTTTTCTCCTCTAAACTGTTGTGTATTCTGTAATATAGTATATAAATATTTTATGTAAAAAAAATTTTTTAAATCCTTTTATGTATTACATAATTGGAAAAAAGCATATTTATTTGTGCATCCTAGTTCAAAATTCAATAATTGCTAAACTTTTTTCTTGAAAAAGGCACAATTTGCATAATATATTCAATTATGTGTGTCTTTACTAAAAGCTATGGAGCCAACAGCAAACAATGAATGATGGTGAAATATTCTGTGTATACATCTTACTGACTAAGGAAATGTGCATGAATGTTGGACATATAGTCACTTTCAGTGTGAGCAGAGCTTTATACCTCAGATCTTGCCACATGACCAAGTTGCCAAGATCTTTAACTCAAAGACTGATGACCTGATATTCTCCTTCAGAATTTTCTGGTACGGACCAGAATTCATGTTTTCCTCAATTATGGCAAGTCGTCTTGGTCCTGAAGCATGCTGGGCCACAAGTTTCACTTTTGGGTCAATGTACAGACTAATTTGCTGGGTGTCCACTATTCCCAGTCCCTTAAACACATCTGGGAATTGCTGCCGGAGTTCCTGTTTAACGTTTCCCATAACTGCAACATTTTCTCCTATTTTCAGGAGTCCAAACTTAATTAAAACATTTAGATTTAAAATTTTATATATATATATATGTATATTTTTTACAAGAAAAGTAAATATGATTATGATATATATTGCTCTAAATCCGGTAAAAAGTGACTTTAAAAATTCACACCACTTTTTTAAAATGTTGATGTTAATTTCAGCGTTCTCTATACTGGAACTCAATGAGCCGTGGCACAAAAAGACCGGCTGTGGAGGAGAAGACATGCTGGACTCCTAGGTGGACTCACTGTTGTCAATAATTTAACTGTCCTCTTCACCATACTCTTAAAGCCTATCATTGAACCATAAAATGGAATAATGTTATGGTGTTACTTTGGAAGAGGGTTCTGGTTAGTGACTGACAGCCCTTGGCAATGGCCGATGACATCATCCATCAGTCCAATCATAACCCCTTATTGTATTGTAGCATTTTTGCAAATACACATCTAAATAAACAGACATACTGAGCAACAGTAGAGATGCATAATTTTAAAAACCTAATATTTTCCTTTCACTAGTCCTAATCTACTGAAACAAACAAACATGTGATACAAAGAAATGACTTTTTTAAATACCCACAACCAAAACATGTTAAATCATGAATAACTATCATTTAGTCATAACATAGAAATAACAGTCATTGGTGCATTTCAGAGTAAACGATGGTGTTGGTGAGATTCTTTTGTGTATGATTGAAAACACCTGGCCAAGGTGATAAAAACCTGGGTCTAATTAATGTCCTGCTGAAACAACTGATGATGTCACGGCTTCTACAAAAGGACCAGGCAGTTGGGATGCAGATGATGCTGATGGTCTGAACTCTGCAGACACGTGTAGCACAGATGTTACAGATGTTATGGCTCATTGCACAGTGGAGGCAGATCACATTTAGTGACAAGTCCAGATTTAAGTTGCACAGAGCTGATGGTCGTAGGCGTTTGTATCGTCACCGTGGGGAACGCTATCCTGCTACATACATCCAGGAAGTGGACCGTTTTGGTGGTGGTGTCATGATGTGGGGAGCCATTGCTAATGGATAGCAGTTCAGACCCTGTCCACATCCACGGTACACTGACAGCTATCTGTTACTGAGATACAGTCCTAGGTCCACATAAAAAATATATATGTTTCTACTGTTGCTCAGTATCTGGCTTTTGTGTTTTACCACTGTCCTCATCCTTAAAGATAATAATCCATTTTCAAATTGTAATATTCATGATTAATTTGTCTAACAATATAGCCATGTGTTGTTAAAGTGACATACTTTTATGGGATGTAAAAGGAGGGCTGTTTATCTACTCTTCATTGGAAACTCAAACCTCCATTTTTGATGCTATGTTTGGTCAAACTCTTCCTACAATAATAATCCATTTTTTTGTAATTATCTCATTATGTTTTAATTGGCTATGACAGAGTCTACTAGATGTATTCAAGTTATCAAGCACATTTTCATCTCATCTCTGTGTTCTAGCTGCACAGCTCAACAGAAACTTTGACTGAGTTGACACAACTGTAAGCGGGAAAATTAGAATTTCAGTCAGAAACAAGCAAAACACCACCTATATAATAAGTAGAGAGCTACTGTATTGATAATATCAGACTTGCAATCATATAATACAATAAGGTAAGAGTGATTTGGATAAAATTCAGACTTGTAGAAAAAAAGTACTTTATTTGATAGTCAAACTCCAAACACTCCCCCCCCTTTCCCCCTCTTCCAATATTCATTTCATTCATTTAATCATTTCATTCACATTCTGGCAGCAAATGTTCACATCCTTATGACATCAGCCATATCTAACCATGTTTGTCTTAGACCACCTTTGCAGTTCTAGGCTCATAGAAAAGAGCTTTATTTCAACTGGATGCCAGTGCATGTTGGGTAATATCAACACTCTTGTTACTTTGTAATTCAAATATTTTGAAGATACAATTTTTACTGGACAATAACAGAAGTTATCTATGAGGATAAGCATCAGTTAAAACTCAAATGTTTATACTGTATGTGTGTAGGATGATACCTGTAAGTATCATCCATATTCACATACATAGTGTGTGCTATGCCTGTGTGGATACGGATGTGAACATGTGTCTGTTCATGTGCCACAACGTTTCTTCTCTAATGGAGTCCCATCCCAAACCCTGAAACCACTGTACCTGAAGTTTCACACTAGTGAAATATGAACTGAAATGAGCTTCTGACAGTATATCAAAGTTCATCATGTCTCTTTGTTAAATCTTCCCCATAATTGGTTGCTTGGCTGCCAACAAACATGTTCCAGTTGGCCAGAATCTCCTTCTTGGTTAATTTCTCGTCCTGTTGTTTGAGCACCAGATTCCATCCATTATTGGTTTATGATTGAAAAGAAAGACAGGGAGGGGAAACATGGGGTAATGAAACACATCAGTAAGAGAAAGACAGAGAATGTTAATAATTAGAATTATGCAGAATTACTCCAATTATTTCCACTATCTAAATACTGACACTAATAGAAAGCACCGAAATGTCCATCTGTCAGTACACTACATATGTCTTTATTTCACTGTTAATGTGTCAAAGGCAAAGGCACAACTGTTGCAATAATAATAAATAATAAATGATAAATAACAAATAATAAATAATGATAATAATAATAACAATAACAATAATAATAAGCATGTTTATCTTACTTATCAGTTGATCTTGTTAAAGAAGAAGTGGTCACTAATTTTAACAAAGTTGTGCTCCATATTTGAGAGAAATGAGCCCTTTGTGGAGGCGAAAATCTTCCATTTTTACTTAAATTCATGACAAATGGGAGCGAAAACAAAAGTGTTGCATGAGTTTGTGAATTAGTTTCTATAACTCTGGAACACTGAGACAGACTTGTAAAACAACTCTTACACAATATCAACATAAAAACACTTTGAGACATTGAACATTGGACAACATTTAATTTTGATATGTGTTCCTGATTGACTGAAAATTCAGAGCTGATTTGATTAAGATAGTAGACTTTAAATAATATGAAAATAATATTTTATATTTATTATACTTGTGTTTATTCATATTTATAGTGTATCTATTCATATATATTTGGACGTCTGTTCAGGGTTTGAGGACAGGTTAAGGTGTCCGACTTACTGAGGGGAGTTTCAGGTATTTAAACTCTTCTGAGGTCACAAACACGTTGACAGTCGTTAAAGTCGGTTACAGTTGATTCATAAGAACTATTATGGGTTGTTACAGTCGTAGAAGACACAAGTGGTTTGTTTGTTGACACAAGCACAAACCACTTGAGACTTCTTCTCTTTATTGTACATTATTTGGGGAAGTCTTCAAACTATTGAACAAGGACAATAATCCAATTTTATTTTTGATAAATGTTAAAATGTCAAAATTTTTTCCACCACCTAGTGTTGATATTCCTCTCTTTGCCCTTTCAATACTCTCATCACCTCAACAAGGAGGTTTTGTATTGATTACACAAAAAACAACTTGACGGTTTTTCATCAAACTTGGTGGGAGGGGTGGGAGGGTGGGGCATGTGGCAGGAAAAAGGATAAAAGGTGAACACTGGAATATCAGTGTATCAGGATAAAGGGGCAAATGCATGAATTGTTTCATGACCTTTAATATTTTTCAGCATTTTTAAGAAATATGCATAAACTACATGAAGGAATTTCATGAAACTTATCAAGTTGGGTAATTGCAATTTGATTTAGGGTCAAATCTAATTAAAAGGAACTGTTGCCTTGGAGAAGGTTTCCTCTACTGAGTTCCATACTATTTAGTATTGTATTGATTGTATTTATTTATTGTATTTATTATAGAAGTTTTCACCATTTTCTTATCCTTTGTGGACATTTTGGAGGTGGAAGGGAGATATAGATGTTTGAAGCTATTATTGCTTTTTGGGGGGTGTAGAGGTAATCTAAACTTTCAGCCGTAGATTCATTTGGTGCTCTGGTATTTCTGGCAGCACCTATGTGTATGTGGAATCAAGTGAAAATGCATTATAGTGTGCTTCTGGTCACATCATCCAGTAAACAGCGTGGTTCACCTCACGGATGTGTTTTAATTGTTAAACAATGGAGCTCTGCAGCACACAGGAAGAATATAATTTCCTAACTACCAGGAAGCTGGTCTCTTCCATTCATCAGTTTGGGTTTAGAACTTATCTTGTAGACACAAGATAAGACTTCTCGTCGATTTTAACAATGCATGGTATTGCAGTGGCAATTAACATGTCAACCTTTTAACATAGAAGATGGAAAATTACAACCCTTTGTTTGCTTTGTCATCAGGAATACACGACATCGGCACACACCAAGTCTATTGGTAGTTACAGCATATGTATATGTCTAATGTCTGCCAGGAGGGTGGTGGAAAATAAAACCTACAAACTCCTGGTTCTGGATATGAAAGTGTGTTAAAGATACTTAAGGTTTGAACACTGGTAGTCTACCTTGTCGTTGTCTGTCTCATGGATCAAGTGTTTGGCTTCATTGTCAGCATGGTCAACCTCTCCTGGCAAAATCCAGTGGGCCACCTCACCAGCATCCAGGTAGCCATCCTGTAAAACATATGACATCATTACTGAGTAAATGACAAACTAATGCCCTTATTACACAGCCTATTCAAGGCAGCGATGTTATGCCGTTATTCTGCAGGGGATTTGTTCCCCTGCCTCTGGCTTGGACCGTCTGCCTGCACGACCCCCGGAGGGCCGGCACTGGTCTGGTTCAGCTGCTGCTTGTTGGCACTCGCGCCTCTGCCACAACCCCCCACCGTGGCTGCCTGTCTTCTGCCACCACGTTCAGCAGCAGTGCTTGTTGTCGGCACCTCTGTGGTCCGGCATGTGTCGATACGCGGTAGCCGAACCTTTTGCTACCCAGGTGCCTACATAACGGACATCACATCTGCAGCCTTGAGCAGCTAACTGAGCCTCATAAAGGGTTATTGCAGGAATAGATATATCCCGTTTTGTTGACAATTTTGCTGCATTTTTAAAAAGTCAGAACTTTTTAAAGCAGATGGCCTCCATCCCTCCCAGGAAGGCTCGAGCCTCTTATCTACTAATATTGAACTGACTCTACAGTCCTGTAAAGCCTCCACCTTGTGACATGTCGTGACTCTGCCTGACTCTTCCCCCTCTAACAGTTCTCCTGTTAGGATTATGCCAAGGTTCAATACCTACTCTTTTAGAGAAGGTATTTCTAGTGTTTGGTCAGATAATGTGCTTACAGTCTGCTGCAGTAACCCCACCTCACCTACGCCCCTTATTCCAGCAGTTTTAGCTCTACTAAACTCTCAGTCCATATCTAACTAAATCTAAATGACCTAATTACATCCAAAAATCTCGACTTCCTGTTCCTTCCTGAGACTTGGAACCTGATTATATCATGTGATATAAGGTTATCTTAGCTTGGGCTAGGAGATCATAGAGAGCCTGGCTTACAGGCTGGGCCTGTAGAGTCTGATAGATATTGTCAGGGATGGTTTAATGACATAAGGTTTTCATTTCATCACAGCAACTGTTTAGGTGCTAACTGAGGTATCTTTGCTTATGCAGAAAAATGCATGCTGGAGTAGGGCTGTCATGATGACGTTGACCAAAAAAACTGCAATTAACAATTTAATTGTCTTCTTCCGCTCATTTTATCTGACCAGTACAGTACAAGTCTAATCACAGTGTAACAAAAATACAGCTTATTAAAGAATGAACCATAATGAGGTCAGAGTGGTGCTGTGGTTTTGGGTTTGCCACTAAATAATCCTATAGTTCTTATCATCAAATTTTCATTTGGTTGTGCGAAAGGCTAGTTTAATTCTCCACCCCGCAGAATAATCATACGAGATGACATCATAAACGAACACCAGTCAAACATCAAACAGTGGAAAACCAAATGGAAATATGACATTTTCTTTTCATCTATGTGTTTTTAGACAGATGGCTGGAAGCAATTCTAACGATTACGCAACATAATTGTGGTGAGATCAAATAATGGTGAACAGGCAGTTACGTAATAATTGCATAACTTTAAACCTGTAGCAACTGGTTTTGTTAGCCACTTGTGGGCCACAGACACAACTTGTGAACTGACATCAAATTTAAAGTTGATACAGAACTTTGTTAATCTACAAGTCTCTAGAGCAAGGAGTCTGATTCATTCAAGTTCAGTTTGGTATATATTAGAATGGTTGTTTTGATCAATAGAACCTCTCCATTCAGTTCTTTTTTGACCCCTGTGTGACCAAACACACTAATCCTATATTAAAAGGAAAAAGACTGTACATATATGGCACTTTTCATTTAATAACACAAGCCACCATTCCCCCATTCACGCACACATTCATAGCAGAGGTGGTGGCAAAGGCTACCATGCAAGGCACCACCTGCATTTGCAGCTACAGCTGTTCACACCAACACACCAACACCAATAGAACAGCCTTTGGGTGCTATTTGGGCTCCAGTACCTTGCTCAAGGACACTTTGTTGTTCTGAGCTTTGTAGGATTTCCCAACCCCACTTTTTTTTTAAGCAGTATTTTGTCTTCCTGTCTGCAGCCTTTTCTCAACCAAAGCACATCTCCTTGTTATAACACAACGCAGCATACCGAAAAGAACAAACATGAAGCCTGTGTCCTGCATAGAGAGCTCACCAAATGCAAGAGAGACTAGAGAAATGCTGCAAGAAAAGTCTCATCTGTTGCTCTCAACTACTGGAAAAGTGAAGTGGGGCACCAGGAACCATTTAAGAGTACTGTCTCCGGTGGAAATAATAAAAAGATCTAGGGTTTAGGTACTTTTGTTTTGGGTTATCTATGGTTTTCAAGGGTACTATACGAAAAACACTTTGGTGAAAACAGGACATGACTGTGTCTTTCTGTTGTTTGTTTGCACAGTGGCCTGAAAATGCAATATAAATAATTATAATACATATTTTTTCATATTGGCATGTTACATTCTTTGTACAAAAAAAAAATAGATTATAGCTGCTTTAATCAGTTGTGGTGAAAGTTTCACATTTGTTGCATTTGTGTTTGGTCATTCCAAATACAAATGCAACCCAGCTAAATAATCTCCATGCAGCTACTAGCTCTTATTATGACTGTGCTGGGATTGAATCAGACATGATGCTGTTACAGAGACAGAAGCCGGAGCTGCTTAAACGGCCCTGTTTTAAACAGTGCTGCAGCTTTTACCTTGTTCGCGTCTCTGAACTCTGTGAAGTGTTTCTTCTCTGTTTGGACCCAGTCAGGCTCACTCTCTCCATCCTCTGATGCGTACATGTCACCTGTGGAGCAGCAGAGGTTCATCACATGTGGGTAAGATCACCTGCAGGTTAAGAGTGGAGGAGGTTGATGTTCAGGGAGAAAATGAGGGTCACCTACCGATGTATTCATCGAGGTTGATCTTGCCGTCCCCATTCTTATCAATGTCTTCCACAGTTTCCTGAATGAAAAAATGAATCTATTTATCTGTAGCTCAGCTCCTACTGCAGGTTCTGCCTGCTGACTATATGAGCTGTGATTCATTTTCATACATGTTCTGTTATCTAACAGAAACAGAAAAATGTATGTGGGAAGTTATCATAATCTATCCTGATAAGACCAGATAAAAAGCCAGGGAGGTCTCCAAAGTGATTATCGTACATCGAAGGGCCACATTTCTGAAAACATATCTATCTAAGTGAGTAGACTCTACCTGCACCACCACATCTTTCATGTAATCAAACTCCTCAGGGTGAAGGAATGCAGTGAACTCCTCTCGTGTGGCGATACCGTCACCATCTCGGTCGGCGGTTTTGAAGCGCCTTTCATCCCTGGTGAGCATGGACTTATAGGTGGCCTTGTCATCGATGTCATCAAACTCCTCATCTGGAAGAAAGGTTCAGTTTACAGCATGTTTCATAGAGTTTCCTCAGGACAACACGTCCAATCAGATACACATCTACTTCTAAAAATGGGTCTTTATATCTAAGGTGCTCGGACATTTGATCATCCATCTGGTTAAAATCATTTGAACTCTCCAGAACAGCTAATGAATGGATCATGAGGTAACACTGCAAAACTGAAGTTTCAGGCTCAGCTGTAAGAGAACATTCTTTAGCAAATGTGACCAAATAAATTCAGCTACAAATCTGAAGTACCAGTAAAGTGTGAACATATTTGTCTGTGTATAGAATAGAACTTTATTGTCATTGTTGTAGGACAATGAAAGGCAGTTTAGCAGCTCTTAGAATAGCAGCATGTCAATACAATACAACTCTAGCACACAAAACAACACAAGGCCATAAAAGCAGCAGTTCATGTATTCCACTTATAGTACAAATAGAATATATATAAAATATATATATATATATATATACTGTATATGTGGCTGTCTGTTTCCCCTCACACAGTGTACCCTGTGATAGACTCCAGCACCACAAAATGAATAAAGTGTCTACTATAGTATAAAGTAGGGTGACAGGAAGTAGTTGTTGGATATTGTTGTCATTTTTCAGCTATAGCTGATGTAACTCATTACTTTGGATACTTTAAATGTAGGACACTACGTTTAAGAATGCTAACGGAGTGGAGTCTGGTTCATGTGGCCTCCTCAATAATGAAAATGTGTCTTGATAGAAGATGCTTGTGTTTCTTTGGGGCTGTGATGGCTGTCACTATGGCAACACTAAAATCAGTGTCCAGACATCATAGGCGACCCAGCAGTCTATATTAAATAAGAGAAAAAAAAAAGAAATTAGAATGTAGATAAATGTTTAGATCAATCTGTTACCCAGATAGTAGCCATAGGTGGTGTTTTTGTATTCCTCCCAGGCTATCTTGTCATCTTTGTTCTTGTCGTAGTCACTCCAGTGTTTGTTCACATTCTCCTCAATGTACCTCCTCTGACGGTGTTTGATCCAATAGTGTAGCTCTGCATGGCTGACATAGCCATTCTTGTCAGTGTCAATGCGGTCCACAATCTTTCTGTGGGTAGAGATGGGGTCAGGGTTAGGGATAATGTTAGCTGACATTATTTTCTGCAACAATCCTTTTGGAAATGGAGCCTCAAATTCAGACCTACTATACTATACAATAATATCTAAAAACTAATATAAACCTGAAGAATAAATGAAAACACACAAGTTGCATATATCCAGTAAAACCTACGCTAATTTGTCTTTGCTCTCCTCGGGTGTCAGCTGGTCAAAGGTCTTTGCCTCCTCTTTGCCCAGGAAGGCCTCATGGTCGTACTGGAAACCGTGAGCGTCATCGTGAGCGTGATCACTCAAATCAGCATGGTGATGGATTCGCTTCTCCTGAGCAGGTACAGCAAAGGCCACGACAGCCAGGATGCAGAGTGATGCCAGTGACTTCAGCAGCATCATAATGGACTGGTGGGGATGTGGAGGAGACAAGATTAGGAGGGAAAACTAAAAAAAACGGAGGCGATACATCTGGAAACGATGGGATATAAACTGAGCAACAGTAGAAACGCATCATTTTAAAAACCCAATATTTTCCTTTCTCTAGCCCTAATCTACTGAAACATCTGATGATGTCACAGCTTCTGCAAAACTTACGTGACCAGGCAGTTGGGATGCTGATGATGCTGATGGTCTGAACTCTGCAGACACGTGTAGCACAGATGTTACAGATGTTATGGCTCATTGCACAGTGGAGGCAGATCACATTTAGTGACAAGTCCAGATTTAACTTGCACAGAGCTGATGGTCATAGGTGTGTGTATCGTCATCGTGGGGAACGCTATCCTGCAGCATACATCCAGGAAGTGGACCTTTTTGGTGGTGGTGTCATAATCTGGGGAGCCACTGCTAATGGATGACGGTCAGACCTTGTCCACATCCACGGTACACTGACAGCTATCCGTTACTGAAATACGGTCCTAGGTCCACATGTCATTCCCAGGATACAGCAATCAGGCAGCACCTTCATGCATGACAATGCCAGACCACATGTGGCTCATGTCTGTCAGGAGTAGCCTACCTGGACCAGAACAATGTTGTCCATATGAAGCTGACTGTTGTTGTTCTCTGTCTCACCATCCACACTTTTTGACTTGTAAACAATAAGACAACAACCACAAATTTGGACAAAAATGATTTTTCTGTACAGCTAAAGGGTGAATAAAGATGTTTGAACCATAATTTACCTTTGATATTTAATATGAACAGGATGGCATGGCATTAAAAAATGCATTTCTACTGTTGCTCAGTATAACATTGTAGAAAACAGAATATCTCTATTGTCCACCATAGACAAAAACATTTTAAAAAAATTAAAGCTTAAAATATTGACATAAAATAAAATACTGTAAAGCAGGATTGGCTTTACTTTAGAAATGCTGACTGAAATGCTAGAAGACTATCGCTTACAGCGCCTCCTAAAGGTAAAAGTAACACACTGCTCTTTCCTCCTGACAGTAAACGTCACACAGATTCATCTTAACTTCAGCCATACTAACTACTCAAGCCCGTTTCTTCATGAGCCTGAAGTTCAGGCGATCATCCTGAGATGTTAACTCTTATTTAGAGTTCATTCTTAAGCTGTGGTTCGACTGATTACTCGGAATGGTTTGTGCATTTAATTAAATGTAAATTGGTGTTTTCATTTTATACAGAAAGCATCACTTGTACCAAGTTGTAAGAAACTTTCTTAACTTAAACATGTTCACGTTACCGCAGCTCCTGCTTCGAAATCCTACTTTGTACAAATTATTTCTTTAGTCTTGAGATACGTCTTCACCTTAGTTTAAACAAAAAAACTTTAACAATCATCCATAGAGCATCAAATCAGAGGAGCGGCAGGATTTACTGAGAAAGAAAGAAATTATTTTATACATAGAATCAATTCTCCATCAAACCTAACATTTGATTTTTTTCTTTTCAGCGAGATGAAAGCTGTGCGAAAATCCTCACAAACAGCACAAATCTACATTATAGGACTGAGCGCGTTGTGTTCTTCTTTCCCGTTAAACCTGCAGTCTGCATTAGTCCCATCATAATCACACTTTCACATTTTTTCTTCATGCTGCAGGAAAGAAAACTGTAAGATGTGCCGTAAACCAGTGCGCGTCTTCCATATCTTATTAGAGGCTAGAAATAAACTCACCAGTTTGTCGCAGCTTCTCTCAACACCTCCCTTACTGAACAGCACATCAGGCCCAGCAGCCGCCCTACACCTTTAAATAGTCCTGTCTGGGAGGCGGGCCGTGTTTGTCAGCTACCCAATCACCAAAGGCCTTTATTGGATTCTAACCAATAAAAAGTATGATACGGTCAGAAACTATTTTATCATAAAGCCTTATTGGCTGTTAACCGCCACGTTGTCACGCGTCCACCATGGATCAGAGGAGGGACTGACGTCTATTTAAACCTGGAAGGAAGGAAAGAGGAAAAAATACAGACAAAATCCAAAACTAACACATCAGCGTAAATTACATACGAAAATGTGCTTACAGATACACGTGAAACAGTGGATAACAGAGCAGGAATGACATTTATTATATATTATAGGATATATGCAGGGGGGCTGATTATCTAGAGTTTAACATGCTCTGATTCCATTTGTCCAATAAGAATTAAACACACGCAGTCAGATAAAAGGTATGACACAGAGCAGCTCCAACGTTATTCTGTATTATGAGGGCAGGAACAGAAACATTTATGTGGATTTTATGTGGATTTATGCACGTTTGGCTGGTAAAATATGCAAAAGGAGCAACATGAAAAAGAAAAAAAGAGTATGGTCATTAAGCTGGTGTCGAAAGTATCTGGAAAATAAAAATAAAAAACGCAATGGAAGGAAGAATGGGATAGAGGAAGGTCCAGGAATACAGTAAAGATGATTCCCCAAACCTCAGCAAACTCTTACTATGATAAACACACACACGCACACACGCAAACACGCACACACACATAGAGGATGGGATGGGGTAGGCAAACACACACCCTCTCACACACAGACGTGCACATTGGTGATGTCACACCCCAGTTATGTCGACCCTCCTCATCACCAGTAGCACCATCACCTTTCCCACAGAAACGTAAGTCACGCATCGTTTCAGTCATTTTTCCAGGTTGTCATTCTGTGTGTGGAATCTGCCTGTTTCCGGTTATCTCCACCGAGAGCCTCGTTCATCGGTGGAATCAAGCTTTTATTCATCAGACTGGATGCTGTGGTTGCGGTGGATGCTGTCGGTTTAAGGACTCCGTGCTGCTGTTGTGAGTATTAGAACAGTACGAGACAACAAATCGCCCTCATGAACACAGAGAGGGAATGAAAGAGGAAACACATAATCCCAGCTGCTTCTGATTGATTTAACACAACTAAATCCGTCACATGTGCGGCTGTAGGGATGCTTTTAGGACACTTCAGTGTCTGTCTGTTACATATTATACCACACTGTAAGGGACGCTTTATTAAGAGGCGAGGTTTTAACAAAGCCGATGGAGACGGATGTCTGTGCTGCGTTCAGGTGATGTCGGTTATCCCTGAATGTGAAATTCTGTGGAAATGTTGTGGATTTTTTTGTCTTTATCTTGGCAGAGATGTACAGTAACAGCTTTTTGACCTTCGTTTCACACTATACATTCTATTGCATTAGATATAGAGCATGCATTAGATCCAGTTTGTTCCTCTCACGAAATAAACATGCATTGAAGGTTAATCTAAAAGATGATTTTACCAGAGATGTCTGAAAATCCCAGAAGATGGTTTAACAACACTTATAGCTGTTCAGATATTTTAGAATCCTCAAAGCATTAAAAATATTCTAAATTATATGCTCAATGATAAAAGAAAACAATACACTGTTGTAAGTTCCTATCCTGATCTAGATGCCTTGTTGACAACTTTGTGTTTGTTTGGAAACAGGCACAGTGATGTTTGTCTGTTTGTTTGTCTGCAAGACATCTTGAAAAGCAGTCAACAGATTTTGATGAGCTTTTGTGTATCTGGAGCCAAGGAAGAGTTGGTTACATTTTGAGGTGGATCTGGGTACAGATACAGATTCTGGATGACTTTTTCTCTTCCTTCAACATTGCGAGATAGGGCCTTATTTAATTTGATCAATATCATGGAAAAACAATAAGGGGAATCAAATTTAAATCACCCAAACATAATGCTCCACAGCTATGGAAAATTGGATCCAGATCTGGATCCTGATCCTGATGTTGAAGATTGAAATGTATATTTGGATGGGGACAGTATGTATTAAGAGGGGTAGAGACATGGCATTGTGACCCTGGGTGCAATGATACAACAATTTCCTCACAGTGAATGGAATGCAAATAGTTTGTAGAGTCACAAGTTCGCCTGTTTGTTTTTTCACAGGCCTGCTGCTGAACAATGGTGACAGGATTTTGTTTTGACACAGCCTGGAAACTATATTCTAATTATTCAGGTTTTACTGAAAACGGTGTTGGCTGAATAATCAGTGCTTTCTAGTTCATCAGGAAATGTTTTGTCAACCAGAAGGTTAGAAGGAGTTCAAATAGATGAGTGTAGTTATTTGTGTCTCTCTCCTGTCTCTCTCCACTAGACCTGCTACAAACAGCACATTTTACATCAGCATAACAGCAGCATAAGTGATCAGGAAAAAGGTCCAGCTGCAGTCTCACAGACCACTGCATGACCACGATGATAATTTATTGATACCAAGAATATTTATGAACCTTAAACTGTCATTTCCAGGGTGGATCATGTAGTATGTATGTCTGGTAGCTGTCAGTGTGTACATGATTGTATTTCCTTACATAGAGTAGAATGTTATTGTTCTAAAATTATTCTATTGTTCAACGCAATTCACAGGAAAAAATAAACACGATAGTGTCATTAACACAATTTGAGCAATTCCCCCATGTGTGTTGCTTATACAACCCCATTGTAAAATGTAAATAAAAACAGTATGCACTGATTTACAAATCATTTAAACCCCATATGGATTTGAAAATAGCACAAAATCAACATTTCAAATGTTGAAACAGAAAAATGTAATTGTTTTTGAAAATTATATCCTCGTTTAAAATTATATTTTACGTTTCATAATGCTCCAAACATTTTTAATGGGTGACAAGTCTGGACTGCAGGCAGGTCAGTTTAGGACCAGACTCTTTTACTACAGAGCCATGCTGTTGTAATACCTGCAGAATGTGGTTTGACAGTGTCTTGCTGAATAAACAAGACTTTC
Source organism: Chaunax sp. Z400 (assembly GCA_037577475.1). Lineage (NCBI taxonomy): Eukaryota > Metazoa > Chordata > Actinopteri > Lophiiformes > Chaunacidae > Chaunax > Chaunax sp. Z400. The sequence goes on along the minus strand of CM075197.1, from coordinate 4,849,601 downwards.
CCTGATAAAGATGATGTCCACTTGGCAGCATATGTTGCTCCAAAACCTGTTTATATGGTTCAGTATTAATGGTGCCCTCACAAATGTGCAGGTTACCCATGCCATGTGCACTAATGGCCCCCCATACCATCACTGATGTTGGCTTTTGAACTGTGCACTGATAACAAGCTAGATGGTTCCTCTCCTCTTTAGCCCAGAGGACGCAGCGTCCATGATTTACAAAAAGAATTTCAAATGTTGACTCGTCAGACCACAGGACAGTTTTCCACTTCACTTCAGTCAAGATGACATGTAGTAGAAGGATGTTTCAATCCCCATACAGGGTTTGCTGCCACATTTCAAAATGCCCGCAGAGGCACACACTACATCTCCCAGAATGCTTCACCACCTCCGACAGGTGTAGGTGCTTAAACCACCTAATCACAGCAGGACTGAACAACTCCAGAGAGTCAGAGCAAAGGACAGAAGGACAAGAGAGGGAGGCTGGAAGACACTGGACCAAAAACACAAGGAAAGGAAAAAGAGACAATTTATGTTGAGACTTTTTGAAGTATTTCCAGTTTTGAAAGAACCTTTTTTTCCTCTGGGATGTTTTGATTTGAGTGTTGGACTTTGATTATGATTGAATTAATGACCAGAGTGGCTTGAAGACTACCTGCAGAATTGAATAATAAAACCTCAGTTTCTTTTGAATGTTCCATTTCTGCCTTCTGTCTTTTTAAGTTTTGTTGCACTGCCCCTCCCTAACCTGCCCTGCTGTCCTCTCATGACATTACACATGGTGGAGAATGTGGGCAATGGGGCCTAAGTGTGGCTGTTTGAGAGTGAAGATATTGAAGACTTGACTCAACTTTTGTCGGGACTGCAAACAAACGATCACCCAACCCAAACGGAGCAGCTGATGCGGGCGCTGTTGGAGGCCCAGAGGGTGCAGCAAGAAACCGATGTAGCCTTGTTGCAACGGCAGATAAAAGCTAATCAACTGAGAGAGCAGGAGCTTCAAAAGTTGGCACGGTCCAAGCCCAAAGCAGTTTCATCCCTTAACTGGGAGTGACGGATGATGTGGAAGCTTACCTCCATGCATCTGAAGCTACAGCAGCCTGAGAGGGGCTGGCTGAAGGAGCAGTGGGTTGGATTGTTGGCTCCTTTTGTTATCAGGTGAGCCACTGACTGCATTTCAAGACTTGGAGACCAGTATTGCTCAAGACTATGACCAGCTAAAGGAAGAGATTTTGAGCCTCAATGGCCTTACTAGATTTAGCATCTCTCAGCGTTTCCATGACTGGACCTTCCAAAATGGGTTGACTCCCCTTTCACAGATGCATGAATTGATTTGAGTGACTAAGAAGAGGCTAGAACCAGGCACAAATGGTCCTGCAGCCGTTATTGAGATCCTGGTGATGGACCGTTATTTAAGACAGACAGAAATGCACCCAGACATTGAAAACAACACACAGGCAACACATATAAAAAGTGCTGATCAACCATCCTTACAATTACAGAAAATGTAATATACAGCCTACAGGCACCATTCTAAATGATATTTTTACACATTATTTTGTTCACACTCCATTTGTTGCCATCTAACAATATCTCCCTCATAAAAAAAGTCATATTTTAATTTGGCTGCTTCTGCATACAACCAATCAGCAAAGTCTTTTATTTATATGCTCTACCTTTCTAGTTCATTCTGTGGTCACAGAAACAAATGACGTTTTTAATGCTAGTCTGTTTAACCTTTAAAAGACAGAATACGTGTTTACTTCATATTTTAAAATAAACAATGAAATAAATACAAATAAACAAGTAAATATCAACAAATGAACACTTTAAATGAAATGAAATGAAACACTGGTGGCTGCGATACCACCGTTGCTGTGGTGAACATACTGAACATGCCATAACTGCAATGTGATTACGAGGCAGTGCCCTTGATTCTTTGTTTTACTGCAGGGGGTTGTGGGTAATGTGGACCATCAGTCCATTAATAAAAGAAACAGCCATGTGATGAAGACATATGGTCCCTCTCTGATCGGCCCTTGGCTGCCGGTGTGCTGCTGAAAAAAAGTCAATAGAGCTGCAAACTGTGATAGAGATGTAGAGATAGATGGAGAATAGCAGTGTGGAGGCTGTGTGTGTACCTATGAGCTCCTGAAGGTATGTTGGTGCCTGAACATTAAGGGCTTTGTACATGAGAAGGATTTTAACTTCTCTTCTGGATTTTACAGGGAGCCAATGCAGAGAGGCTGATACAGGAGAGATATGATCTCTGGTACTAGTTCTGGTCAGAACACCTGCAGCAGCATTCTGGATCAGCTGGAGAGTCTTTAGAGACTTGTTGGGACAGCCTGATAAAAGGGAATTACAACAATCCAACCTGGAAGTAATAAATGCTTGGATACATTTTTCTGCATCATTTTGAGAAATAATGATTTTGATATATTACACAAGTGAAAGAAGGCAGTCCTAGAAATGTGTTTAATATGAGAGTTAAAGGTCATAGTCATATCCAGAGGCACGCAGAGAGAGAGAGAGAGAGGGAGAGAGAGAAAACAACCGATTTGTGCATTAGAAAAATGATTCATAACAAATTTTTACTGCGGTAAGATTCTCCTTTTTTAACATTAGCATAGGCTGGATGTGTGTGTGTGTGTGTGTGTGTGTGTGTGTGTGTGTGTGTGTGTGTGTGTGTGTGTGTGTGTGTGTGTGTGTGTGTGTGTGTGTGTGTGTGTGTGTGTGTGTGTGTGTGTGTTTGGGAGGGGGTGGGAGGGGGAGGGGGACTAAATACACACTACATGTATAAATAAATGTTTATTACATTCGAGTCTTAACACAATGCTGACAGATACATCTCTCTATATTTATAGAACACCAGAGTTTTAAAATCTGGAGTCTGTGATGCTACTTAAAAAGAGCGTGAGGTAAGTTAAAAAAGTGAGTGAAGCAGGCTCCAGGCAATAGAGACAAAGTGGAATATGTCCACAGGAGGGGGAAACTATAAGCACCACAATATACAACCAACTAAGAGCCAACTTTGTAGCCATTAGTTCCAGAAATTGCTTAAACAGATAAAAGAAAAATATTCAATTGCAAAAAGGCTGTTAGACCCAATGGCAAGTATGTTTTGATTGGTGCTGGTAGCTCAACACAAGTGTCTTTTTCTTTCATGATGGGGCGAAGTGTGCTGAAAATAAAGATGTCGCTGATGAGGAGTCCGACCGTTATGAGCCACATTACCCTACTGTAACTGTACTGTTATAAAACATTTAACATTTGACCTGAGATGATCTCCTGTCTTATCTCCTGATTCATTCTATAGTGATTCTTAGATGTCAGCTCATTTGAGAACCAAAAAGGTCTGTTTTTGGGCCTTTGCTCCTGTATACTCTGTACCAAACCATCACTAGCTTAGATTATGCAGTATGTAACAGAAATGGTTCAAAGCCATTTTATTTGAAAAGGTTTGTTAAAGCTGCAGATGGTAGATTGAGATCTTCCAGATCCTCACCCCTCCCTCCACACTGGGCTCCAGCTCCCCCTCCAAAGCTCCTCCTCACAGGCGAGGCTGAGGGAGGGGAGGGGGGCGTGTTCACCACCGGAGTGTCTGACTGGTGGTTTAGATTCAGGCGGGGTGGATTCTGGCACAGGGCATTAGGAGCACTATAGGTGGGGCTGTAGGAGTCAGATTTTCTCACAGACTAATGCATAGTGTGAGGACATAGAGACAGTTTTAGAAAATATGACATAAAGTTATTGTGATACAGGTAACTCACTGCAGCTTTAATGATTCATTAGTTTACCTGTGGAGGAGATGGAGACGTTAACGTGACGTTTCCAGCAGTGGAGAGCAGCTCCTCTGTTAACTGTGAGCAGAAACACACTGAGCACTGAGTTGTGTTCTTCTGTTGAAGTTGTTTAATGCTGCTGTGTGTCTCTTTAGCTCAGTGACCTGTGGCTCTGACATCATTAGTGATGAAGACTTTTGAACAACTGGTCAAACGAATCCTGGCTGTTAATGTTCAGGGCCTGCTCGACCCAATGCAGTTAGCATATCGGGCTAATAGATGATGCTACTATCTCTCTATATCATTATTTATATAAGCATCTCCAGAGTACAACAACTCATGCAAGGCTTTTATTTGTAGATTTCTCCTCAGCTTTTATTACAATCCAACCACACATTTTAGTCAGTACATTATTGAACACTTGTAATGTGGACAAGACACTGATGGTTTTATTTTACAAATCTTTTATTGAACCTTTTTGTTTTATCTCTTGGTATGATAACCTTTTAGTGCACGGCAAAAACAGTCTGTCTAATATTGTTAAAACAGCCAGTAAAATAATTGGCTTTCTCTGGCTGATATTTATCACAGACAAATTCTGCGTAAAGGACAGTCATTCCTGTCCAGCTCCGACCGTGTTCTTCTCCCATCTGGTCGGAGATACAGGCTCCCCATGCTAAAGAGCGATAGGTTAAAATTTTCCTATGTCCCAAAGGACATGCAGATTAATGCACTTCATCTGCTGTAATCCTGACTGCACTGCTCAGCAGCACTTTGTTGTAATTTGGATTCATTTAGAGTGTGTAACTGAGAGACGGGGGAATATTTGTACAAAGCTTTACCAGCCATGTGCAAATCTGTTGCTGAGGTTACCCTCATGAAACATTGGTGAGTCACGCACTGGTAGGTAATTATATATGCTGCATCAGATGTGATCTGACAGTGCAAAGAACCATATATCTGTAAAGTACACAAATACACACATTAACACACCCACTCACACACATATATATATACATATACATGTCTGCGATGATGGAGATGTATGACTTGAGAATGTTGTTCAGATAAGTGATGGTATTTAATAATGATCAGGTATTCATGTATTTGGTAGGAAATCTGGGTCTCAATCCTCTCCCTACGTAAAGCTGTACGAATTATTTCAGCCTCTTTATCAATCGGACAACGGAGAAAAGGACACGGAAAAGGGAGGAGTCAGGGACAAACTCAGGCTATGTTGAAGCCAGCGAGCAGGTTAGGTTCACAGAGTACGTTACCGCGGTAACTGACTCAGAGTTTAATTTACCCAGAGTTTCCCTCACCTCAGGGTTAACAAACTCAGAGGTTCCATTAAACCCGCTTCTTGTAAATACCCTCCAGGTCCCAAATGCATCCTCAATGCATCTTGGGTGTATTCACACCTGTAATTAGAGCTGTCCACTTATGATTGGATCACTGAGTATGAATGTTAATACCAGGTCTAAACAGGGCATAAGTGTATTTGCCACAAAGTCCTGTTAATTACCTCCGCCTAGGAGGTTATGTGATTGGTTCGGTTTGTTTGTTTGTTAGCAAGATTACGCAAAAACTAATGGACGGATTTGCATGAAATGTTCACCAAAGATAGACCCTAGCATATTCTAGAGGTGATTACATTTTTATGGTGATCCGGTGACAGATGGGACTGGTACTGCTGGAATAAGGGCCTCTGTCACCTGCACACACACAATGGGAGATCCCATTTCTGTTGGCAACTGAATGATGCCCCACGAAACACAGAATACTTATTGATCCAATTATTTGCAGGTGCAGTATTGAAATGAGATGTTTCGGGGGGTATGGATCAGTTTTCTGCAGCAAACATGGAAACTGCCAGTGAGGAACTGCCAGAGGATTTAACAATGCAGTGGCAACAGGAAGTCCGTTAATTGAAGAACAAGCAGATGATCGCTATACCGAGGAGATAGTGAAATATTTCAGCTTTTATGCTCACTGTTGCATCTTAATGTTGCGGAACGCTGACATACTCTGAACGCACACACACAGGTGGCCTTGTGACGCCTTGGCTGGTCCAGTTTGAACACAACGAAGGGGTCACAGAGAAGGGAATTCATTTCAGCGCTGTTATGCAATGCCTGTCTGAACGTGGCTACAGACACACACATACATGCTGATTGTCACCTCTGTCAGGGCTTGGATTTATTGTCATTAAGTCTCTGTCTGGGTTGAGGTGTGTATAGTGTCTGACTGAGATGACATGGCACTTCCTGTCTGTCTGTCTGACCCAGTCTCTGTTTTCTGCACTAAACTGAAACTCTTTCTGTCCCCCCCCCCCCCGACAGCTAGATAACCGATGATGGATCTATTTCACAGAGGAGAGCTGGGCCTGCTGGGTGGAGGAGAGGGACTGAGAGATGATGTGGGTGTTTCCGGAATCAGCTGGTCAACCAATCGGCTGCCAGAAGACATTTTCCCAGCATCGGGGTTGGCCTTGACTGCTGCCTATCATGACATCAAGACCCGGCTGGCCAGTCTGGAGAGGGAGAACAGCAGTATCAAGAGGAAGCTCAAACACTACGAGGTCAAGGTGGAGAGCAGCACACACACACACACACACACACACACACACACACATACACACACACACACATACACACACACACACACACACACACACACACACACACATACACACACACATACACATACACATACACACACACACATACACACACACATACACACACACACATACACACACACACACACACACACACACATACACACACACATACACAT
>CM075197.1:4828017-4838017 GCA_037577475.1 Chaunax sp. Z400 | reverse complement strand
GAAAGAACAAAGACTCCGGGGAAGAAGTCAAGTTAGTAACATGAATTAATGAGACATGAGTGTGTAAAGAAGAAGAGAGAGGAGCCCAGTGCATCATGGGAAGTCCCCCAGCAGTCTAAGCCTATAGCAGCATTTTGTTTGTTCTTGTTTAAAGTCAGCAGGCAGACATGTTAAATATAATGTTGGTGCTCTTAATCTATGTATTTTCTTTTTGCCTTGTGAAGAAGCAGATTTTATCATTTGCTCTGTAAACTGTACTATGTGGTCACATGTCTCTATCTAAACTACTGCCTGAATTTACTTAACAAAAAGCTGACTTGACCTATTTTCTTCACTAGTGTTGCATTGCATCTGTTGTATGAGAGAATTAAGACAAAGCTGGGCCATATGTAGTGAATATAATATAATATACAGTATATTCTTTCATATATTAATTAAAAAACAAGTAAAGTGCACCAGCCATGAGCACAGCTCTGATTCTGTCTCTCTGTCACAGGACTTGTCGCCACACTGTGAGCATTGTGATGTAGAATGGATAAAGAAAGCTGGGGATGAACAGTGAGTCTTATGTTGAATAGGAGAACATTTTGATACCAGTCCTCTCTGTGTGCCAACGTGTTTGTTTATATGCTTTTCCTGTCCATGTGTTGCAGGGTGAACCTAGCATTAGCGTACACGGAGCTAACGGATGAGTTGGGTCGTGTTCGCAGTCTGGCGGTGAAACAAAGTGACCTTCTGCGACATTTCTCACAGGAGCCTGGAAGGACACCTATTCATGGTATGATCTGATGTTTTAAAGCCAACAGAATGGTTACACAGACTGTCCTCCACATATGGTGAAAGTTGACTGTGTGTCAGGGAGTTTCATCTGGTTCCTTTCCAGGCTGCTTCAACCCCCTGAGGTCCTGCCTGGAAAAGAGCTCATGTGATACTTAAAGGGATTAATGTTTTCTCATTGCAATGTTCTGTCATTGTTTGGGATTATAATCCTTCCTGCCACATCTTTTGTTTATTGACCTCAAACACGTGTACATAGTTTTTTGTATTGAAAAAGGAATACAATGGTCTTTATGGTCTTATGAATATTTATAATATGTGGTATTATGGCAGCATACATCTTCAAACAGCTGAAAACAGTTACATGAGTCACGTTTGTATCCCATAGTTCTGAGTACAGTTCTTTAAAGTGATTTGAGACTCCATGTTGAACACATTTGATTTAAAAAACTCAACTCAGACTTAGGGTTATGCTAATGTTTCTTTTTTAAGATCAGAAAACAGTCAGACCATAGTTTATTAGGACTGTAAGTAAATATAGATACATTTGAGTATCATAATATTATGTTTCTGATACTGTGTTTATTTTCAAAAACGCTCTTATTGATTTACAATTAATAGATTACAGAGCTGGCCCCAGCGTTTATGGGGCCCCAAGCAGAATTTGATTTGGAGCCCCCCCCAATGCTTGATGATAAATACTGTGTATATATATATATATATATATATATATATATATATATATATATATATATATATATATATATATATATATATATATATATAAAAAACACACACACTATCAGTTGTATTTGTTGTATCTGTGTTGCTCACATCAGACTAATGACAGGATGGCATAGTATATTTTTATCCTTCAGTGGTTTTTAACCTTACAGTGGCCTGGTGTTAATTTGTATTCAGCTGTTGCTCCTACTGATCAATCACTAACAGCCATGTTTATTCATTTATCATGATTACCAGAGAGCTTCTGGTGGTGTGTTCAGGTTACAGTTGTCAAATGGAGTTTCTAGCATTGCCTCTGAAGATTCACTCCAAACTGATGATGGAATGGGGGGGTGTTGTTGTTGTACTGAGACAAAGCCTGAGTCCTGTGACCTTTCTCTCTCTTTCTCTCTCTCTCTCGCTTCATCTTCCAGTTTCTCATTCACCGACTGTACCTCAGCGTCTCTCCCCAACCTCACCCCAGCGCCCCTTACTCTCCCCTGACAGGCTTCTCCCCAAAGCCTCTCCTCCCCTGTCCCCATGTGACGGCCCTGCCTCCTACTCCCATCAGCCAACCAGCAGCCGTCTACGAGCAAGGTTTCAGGGTCGCCGTAGTTACTCGGAGGTGAGGCAGGATTTTTGCACGTGTCAATATTTTGTGTCATTTTGTCCTGGAACCACTGCATAAACAACAACTTTGAGCTTTCAAACTCCTTCACTTTTACCAGGTATCTGAACCATCAGCCATCCAGAGACTCCCAGCTCGCCTGATGAGGGATCCAGTGTCCACCCTCCCCAAGCCCCGGCCCCTTCTGCAGGATTACAGCCAAACCAAAGCTCAGCTTCGCACCTCCTTCGTGGGCCTGGTCAGACCAGCCTCGGCTAACGGAGCTGATGGGTTAAGACGAGTAAGAGGAAAGAAAGATGGGGTCAGCAGTCTGAGCAGCAGTCCCCATCACTGTGCTCTGGACCTGGGCTTCCCTCTGGCTGCTGAGGTGACGGTGAAAGCTTTCATTTATTCTATAAAAACAAGTGACAATTGTTCCTTTATTAATATTAATGATAACAATAATGATCATCAGATACATATCAATAATTTTAAAAAAACAACTATAATACTGTTAAACATTTGTTCATATAAGTTATGTAGTTTTGTAACCCTGGTAATAATCCTCATGCCCTCCCTTCCCCTCCCTCCCCCTCCCCTCATCCAGGTACGTCACTTCTGTCACCTCGATGACCCACCTGAGCCCCCCGCACTGGTGACACCCCCACAGTCCTCTGATGATGACGAGGTGATGTCAGTGATGATGGTGGTGCTTGTGTGTGTCTCTTCTCCTGTGGTTATTAATTGTGAAGCTGAATGTTGTGTACATTTTCAGGATGTGTGTGCTTATCTGTCACCGGCTGCCAGCCCGCCTCAGACCCTCAGTGCGATTGGCATTGGCTCGTCATCACCTAGAGAGCAGCCCCTACACCCTCTGTTCTCGTCTCCCAGGAAACGGCCCCATCATCCCTCCTCCTCAGCCCCCGAAGGCCCTGCCACCCTCTCCTGCCATCTGCCTCCCTACATCAGCACTGGACATGCTCAGTCATGGCCCTCCATTAATGTGAGTAGAAAACAATGATGAGGATTACATAAAGGAACAAATAGACTCCCTTCATTACCAGAGAAGTAAGCATCATTGCACTGTGAGCAGAAACCGGATGAAAAGGATATACAGCAGACAAACAAGGCAGAATAAACACATTTTGTGTGATGAAAACATTGAAATTAAAATGTTAAGCCACACTAAAATTACACCTTTTTCCAAACAAACAACATAAATTCACTCATTAAAACCACCTCGGTTTGTCTTTTCACTGTTCCAACAAATCACCAACCCTCATTAATCCAGGTAGATATCATCTATCATCTACCTGGATTATCATCAGAACCCTTTGAAGCAGAGTTAAACACATTCTGTGTGACCAAAAGGTAGAAATTAAAATGTAAAATGTGACTTTATATTGACAAAAAAATGTAAAGTGGGCAGTTTTAAAATGAAAACATATTATCACCTTATCCACCAGACACAGGTCAACAAAAACATTTACCTGGAGTCATATTTCTGACCTAAAAATAAATCTTGATTATTATTAGCAGCTTTGATCAAATCATCATCTACTGGAAACAACTACAAAGCTTCTGTCTCCGTTTCGGTTCTGACGTTTTTGCCATGACTTCAGTCATTTGACTCTTGTGTCTTCCTCCATCTGTAGTTATGGATGGAGTCAGAGGAGAGCGCTGTTCGGAGCTGTCCTCTGTGTCAGGTGACCTTCCCAACCGGTTACCCTGACGATGCCCTGATCAAACACATCGACTCCCACTTGGAGAACAGCAAGATATGACTTCTTCACTTTCACCTGAGCTGGACACCAGGCTCACCGTGATGGTTTTCGGTTTAGATTTTATTCAGGACAACCACAGTCTTCTGGTATAAGGGTTACAACATTTCCATCCAGCATGTACAATATTTCCAAGTCGGAAATCTCTTCCTTTATGTTCCCCAAGGATATACATATATTACCATTCTGTATCAAATGGTGGTTTTTCATTTTTCACAACCAAGCCATTCATTTGTACACAGAGCTGGGTGCTAAAGAAAAAGCAGCTGTAGTAAAGACAATAGTGCTGCATCTCTCAGACACACAGACACACAAACAGGAGTAGCTGAAACCCCAACGTTACATATGCTGGTCAGGAAGAAGCCCTGGAAAGAGAAGACACACTGGAAGGTCTGATTCAGTGTCACAGTCTGTTTTCATGGAAAGGAAGCTCATAGATGTTCTATTTTAATGATGAAATGTTTTTTCCTCATAATTGTTACACAATATCTTAACTATGACTTATAATTCAATAATTCTGGAAACATTTCAGGTAATGAGATGTCAGAATTACCCATTATTATGACTTTTTTCATTGGTTTTTCTCATCATGATCATTAGATTTTTGAATACTAAATGTGACCTCATCTCTCATGATTTTTGAATTGATCATGTATCTAATAATATTTTCTAATTATAATTAGTCCAGATTTTTTTAATCTATTTTCTCACTCGAATATATTCTTCTCCTAAACATTGAAAAACATTTTGAATTTCAGATAAATTATCCTTTTAAATTTATTACATGTGGTCAGTGTAAAGGGATTCATTTGATGCAGTCTGTTTCTCTCATGTGGAGTCGATGTGAATAAATTGAATAACTTGTGTGATTTATTACGGTAGACAGAATAGTTGATTTGAAATGCATTACTTAATTATGTGAAATACTTGAATAAAAACACCTTGTAGACACTGTGTAGAATTTTATCCTTAACTTCCTATGTAATAGCTGAATAGGTTTATGTGTAGGCTTGCTTTAATTTAATGTAATCTATTGATTTATACCCATTGACTCAACATGAAAGAAAGAGAATTTGTCATTACATTCAAATGTAATGACAAATCCATCTTAAGTAGTAAAAGTATATGGAAATGTCCATATGTAATGAATGTAATATTTTGAGTGAAATTGTGATGTAATTATGACATCATTTATGACTAATAATATAACATAATGCTGTGTCTCATACTTATTTATTAAAAATTTTAGGACATATACCATAATCTAAAATTATGAGATATTAAGACAGAATTATATCATTTAAAAATGAAAGTAATACAATGTAATCTGGACCACTGATTATTAATTATGTGATACTATCGAAACATCAGTTTCACTAACACTACATAGGTTGTAGGAGATAGTATGTTTAATTTAACTAGTAAGTAAATAAAACTTAGTTTTAGAATGTATGGAAAACCTTGTCTACACTATATGACAATGTTTCTCATAATTATCAGATTCTTAAAAACATTATTTGGTAGAATCTGAACTCATAATCTCTGCCATATTTCTTTGTGCTTCATAATTTTAGATGCTGTCATAATCGTGACATTTTATTGTGTAATTAGAGGCACTAAGACATAATTCTGCAAATCGTGATGCATCATGTATTTATTATCTAGTCCAGACATTTTAAAAAGCCTATCATCTAACTTGCATGGATCTATAGAGAAATTTCAATGAAACTACAACATATTATATAACAGGTCTTATTGAAACAATCTAATCCATACTATTTACAGTTCATGGTATAAGTGGAGTTCAGGCTTCTACAACTTCCCTATTGCTAGTTAAATGGCCCAATTATTAAGAGGTGTGTTTTTGTCATGACATTATTTTAACCTATCACTGTCATTTATCATCCCCACACAAGTTCACCTACAACCTGGTTTTAAACATGGACTCATCTTCATTAAGGGACAGATATACTGGGTCCTTGGCTCTTTTACCCTCTGCCTCCACTGTCTCCCAATCTGCTGTCCCATCAACAACTCCATCTGTGTGTGTGAATAAATGCACCAATATTTACCTGAGGAGGAGGAGGAGGAGGAGGAGGGATGCTGTATGTAATAGGCCTAGTAATGCAGGGGGCTGAATACTAACTCAATGATGATTCTGTGTTCTTCTACACATCCAGATGGACCCAAAGAGCTTGATCACTGGCCATGACAGTGACAGCTGCATGGGTTGGATAACAGCCCAACATATTTTACACTTAAAAGTCAAAACTCTCTCTTTCTCCATAGGTTTCTCATAGTTACAAGACTAAGAGACTGTAAAAGGTCAAGATCACCTGCAGTTCAGGAGGAAAATCACAACTGTCATCGTTTATCACTTGTTTAGCATCTGTGCTGAAAAGACCTGGACTCAAGATACTATAGGCAAAAAAACAACAACAAAAAAGATACTATAGGCAGATACTTCAAGAGACTGACTTTATGACTTGCTGTTATTGTTTCAAGGATGAAAGCCAAACGTATTAAGCAAAAATAAATACATAAACAGAGAATCCACTATTAATGCAGCAAAAATCATTTCCACAGTGTATCGCTCCTGAGACAGCAGTGATTTTTTACACATTTAACTCTTGATGGATTTACAGTATGACGAGCAGCAGGTAAAGGGATTACTGCCTTGCTCAAGAACACTTCACCAGAACTCTTGGTGGTGATTGGACACACAGGCTGCTGGAAAATCAAGCAAATTCCAAAGGTTTTATCAACTCTCACTGGTTAATGTTTTTTATGCTAAATGGACTGTACTTATAACACCTTCCTGGTCTGAGTGACGACTCAAAGCACTTTACAACAGGAGCCATTCACCCATTCATACCGCGGTGGAGAGGCTACCATACAAGGCGCCAACTGCTTCTGCTCATCAGGAGCGACAACAACGCACACATCAATGTTCAGCAAGTTGAGCTTCAGTACTTTGCTGAAAGACTCTTCAACATGCAGACAGCAGGGGCCGGGAATCGACCCACACACCTTCTGATAAGTTGACTACTGCTCTACCTCCTGAGCTACAGCCGCAGGAAGCCAATAGAAAACTGTGGCAGAGATGGTCTGACTCCATATCAACCTCTGTGGGAAATCAACCTCTGAATTCCATCATTGCAGTTTGTCAGAAACTTTGTGCAAATTATAGGGCTGTGAAAGAGTTTTTGACCTGCTCCTGTTTTCTTCTCTTTTTGTGTGCATCTCATTTTAAACGTCTTCAAACAACATTTAACATGAAACAAAGGAAACCTGAGTAAACACAAAATGCAAGTTTCAAAAGAAAAATTCAATTTCTTTAAAGTTTTAATTCATTTAAAGTATTATGTATTTAATAGAGCAGAAAGGTTATCAGTACCTGAATCCCCAGTGTGAGGAAAGGTATTTGGTGTTTTTATGTTTCTCCAAAATGCTTAAACTTTGTCACTTTATACTCTCTGGAAGATGAGAGACTTTTCTTTTCCTTTCTTTTTTGTTAAATTGTACGAGGTGACAGTTGGCTCTAGTTTCTTGCCTCTGTCTTGAGGCATTGTGATTCAAAGGCTACAATTGATTTCCAGATCCATTGAAAATGAGAACTCATATTTATTTCAACTTGGGTTTTTACTTTCATAGCTTTAGTCATTGGTTTCTATAACAGCATAATTGCTGAGAGGTTTAGCCAGAAATGAAAATTCAGTCATTATCTTGTCACCCTGATGATAATGGAAAGTCTGGTGAAGTGTCTTTGTCCATAAGACATTTGAAGAGTTTGACAGCAAAACAGCACTGAGGCAGCTCCTAAACAACGGAGGAGGAAGGAGACTTTTTTTAAATGAAATATAAACAACTAAAAAATGACTTCATACAGCTTGTACACCGTAATCCACGTCTCCAGGAGCCCTGACATCCCAAATTCATTTGAAGAGACGTTATTTACACCATTTTTAGAATAGAATAGAATAGAAAATACTTTGTCTACTTTTTATGACAACAGGCAGAAATTTGTCTTTGGCTGCAAGTGCAAGACATAAATAATACAACCGTACATACGAAAAACATTCTGTGTATCTCAGTCAGATAAACCTGATTAAGACCCACTACAATAATAAAATGCACAATAAAAGCTACCTTAAAAGGAGCAGCAAGTATTCAGCGGTGAGGATAAAAACCAGGAATAAGTAAATAAATCTAAAGTATGTGTGCTGAGGTAGTGGCAGACATTTGTTATTAAGATTTTCACAGCAAAAGCTTAAGTGGAAATCTTTATTGTAGCTAAGCTAAAAACAACATGGTGATAAAATCAGTGTGAGACAGTGAGCTCTTCTTGCATGCAGTGACTTGTGAAACACTGAAAATGTAACATTAGCTCCAGCAGAGGCTCTTCTTTTTGCAATTTCAGCAGAGCTCCCATGCAGCACGTAAACACTGAGGTAATGGCATCATCTAGTGGCACATGCAAACCTGTGCACCCACCTCAAACAGGGTGTGTAGGCGATAAGATGCAGTACATCTGATTCCAAGAATTTGCAGTAACTTGTGACACCTGTGTCTCAGAGAATGTTATCAGCGACATAAACAAGGATGTGATGCACATATCTTTCAGGATAACAGATGAATATTTCATGCAAGTAAATGTATTTGTGATTTATGACACATTACGTACAGAGAATTAGGTTTATCAAGAAAATGTTACAAAATGCATTGTTAGAATTCTGAGGGTGTGAAGTACGACACATCAGACAGCAGTACTTTGTTTGATGAGTGACAGCAGCCTGACAGCCTAATGACTGATAAAACAGGCCAACATTTAGAAAGCACAACCAAACGATTACATGGTTGTAATAAGACTCTCTATCCATGTTCACATTAGTTACATTCTTTACAATTTAAGTCTCCATAACCGAGAACTAATCACATGCTACGCTGATGGATTTTCCAAAAAAATGACCTCCCAAAAGTTGGTATTAATAACTTAAGTGATTAATTACACTTGAGTAAATATTGGTAATTAGAGTATCAGATTAGTCAGTAACATTATTATCTGGAAATGCATGTTAAAACCAAACAGGTGTGATCACTGCTAATGAAAGGTTGAGACTGACCCAAGTCATCACTGCTGCCTTATTTAGACATTCTAAATTCCTTGTCTCTGAAAAAAGCTAATGAGTGGACCTTGGAATAAGAAACGAACAAAGCACAGCTGATTATGGAACCTTTTATTTGAAACAAAACCATTAAGAAAAAAAAACAAATTTACAAGGTTTTAACAATAGCCTCTTTTCCTTATTAAAATCTGTTGAAACATCGATAAAAATATTTCATTGCATCCAGTAAGAAACACAATCCTCGTCCGTCAGCTCATTCTTGACATCAATTCATACAGGAGAGAGAAGGAGAGAGCAAAGCTAGATTTGGACTGCTAGATTTAACCAGTTTAAGAAAAACAGTGCATCACCAATGTGTCACGATTAAACAGCAGGAAATACACACTGACTTTACAAATCAATAAAAGTTGAAGCAGTAAGCCCCACTGAGAGAGAAAGCACCAGTTCACCTGTAGTTCACCCCACAAGCACAAGAAATGGCTTTGCATGTGTTCTGGTTCCTTCTGCAGGAAGTGAGCATCTAAAACTATTCCTGAAGTCATCACAATGTCATCAAATGAGCTGAACTATTTATTTAGACATGTTTAAATTAACAAAAGTAGAACATAAAATCTGTCACCCAAATATAAGGCACTTTACCAGAAGAGAGAGGCCTCGATCCTGACAGGAAAACAACGTTCCCAAGGGCAGCCATGAAACTGGAGTTCTAAATTGGCTTGTCAATCATGAGTGAGTCTATTGAAGGTCTCTCCGTTATGGTGTGTGAAATGGTGGAGAAACATCTGGCCATCTTCCATATCAGTCTTCATTTGTTTCATAGTGGCACCTCACCTCCTCATGGCACAGAAAGCCAATGAGAGGTTCATTCATGCTCCAGGGTTAGCAGCTGAATGACAAGAATCTAGAGTGTATTCATGTACAGGACTAACATAAGTATAATTCATTTGTTTTACTAATGGGGGCATTATTCCTCTTCATAATATTAC
>CM075197.1:4743017-4823017 GCA_037577475.1 Chaunax sp. Z400 | reverse complement strand
AAAAGGAGTGTTCAAGTGGGAGAGTGACATGACTGCATGTCCTATAGTGGCATGTGTCGCTGGATGTCAGACCAATGGCAGCCTGCTTCACTTCACTCTACCTTCCTTATTTGTTTGGACATCTTTGCCATTCTGTTTCAGATCAGCAGGCATCCCTGAAGTTGGGGTACAAACTGTGCTGATTGGACAACAGTGAACGACTGTTTCTCAGTCTGACTTGTGGACTGTACTGTATGCTTGTTATAGTAAACTATTTTCAGTATTGCATTTTATTTAAACCAGTTGTACATGGAGCTATTAGTTGCTGCACTGTGTGACTGGTGTTAATCAAGCTGTGGCTCACTTGGGCAGGGTAGCGTTGACTGCTCCAGAAGAGAGGATCTCCACTGACTTCCCCCAAAACTTGTACTTCCATCTCTGATCTGAGAGCAGCCAACAGACAGACAGAAAAAGAGCATTAGGTTTGCCTCAACATGCACAGCACAAGTGGATACAGCACTCTTGTCCATGCACTCGACACCTACCTTGCCAAAAAGTGAAGTTTTCTGACTCTGCGTGGCAGGCGGAGATGGGAGGGTGATGGCAGACCTGAAAACAACACAAAAGAGGAATACGGTATGTTGTAAACCCAGACGCTGAGGTTTACACAGCAGGTTTCTATCGTCTATTTACCTGCTCACTGATGTAGCGGAAGCCTCTGTCTTCTCTGTGACTCTCGTAGGTTTCTCCCAGAACAGGGTTGAAGGGTTTGTAGCGATACCTGCAGGTCGCCCAGGCGTATCCAGATATAGAGAACGCTGCCACATAAACCTGGGAATGTTTGTCTACTATTAATGATCTTGCTACTGAACTCTGCTGTATCTCCGCTCCAGCCAGTTAGGATTTTCAGTAAACCAGCAACTCACCATTCTCACATATGGGTCATCAGTTTGGTTGGCAATGTCCAGTAGCTCAGTATACTCCAGCTCTTCACTGAGTCTCTGCAGCAAAGACAGCGGCTCATTGAGGGCAACCGGCATGGAGACTCTGGAGAGGTCCTTGCCAATGTTGTTGTACAGGATGGTCATGATGCCAATGTGGCTGTTGTCTGTTCCCGGGGCAGGGAGGACAGTGCGACGACCTGAATCAGAGCAACACAAATCATTACAACGAACAGGAAATATTCCAAAAAAAGGCTTCTCATAAGCATACAACAATTACCCTCTTTCTGCTGTAAGCCTTTGTGAGATAGTCACACACTCATGTGTATACTGTACATGTAGTGACTGGTAAAGAGCTTCATCACATGGTGCAATGACAATCACCTGAAGCTCATTATCTTTAAAACCAATCAGTTTGTGGTGGACTGCTGTACTTCAGATATGAATGTCGCTATGAATTCTACAACAATGGAAGCTTCAAACATCTTCAACCCAGCAGCACAGTGTGTGTGTTTGTTTGTAAGGAAAATAAATAACTTTATATTTATCTTCATTACAATATGCTTTATAAAATGACTCAATCAAAATGATTGAATGATAAGTTACTTAAATATTTAAACGTACAGTTGAAAAAATATATTGATCAGAAATGTAGTATCTAAATCCATATGCCTCTGTTTTCATGATAGGAAACCATGTTTTAAATGTATTGTTAATACATTTAAAATAATGTCAAAAAAGTAAACTTAGATGTTTTTAGTGGCATTACTTTAAATTAATTAAGTAAAGTCTATAAATAAGGATTCAACCTATTTTAATCAGAATTAAAATGGTGAAAGAAATAATATCCTGTTAGAAATAGGATAATGTATCTTTCAAACACTAATAGTATAGCATATTCATCAAATATGCAGCAAACGGCCACGAGTTGGAATTAAACCCAGCATGAAGACAAAGTACAGGAACAGACTGTGTGTAGAAAACGAACTAAGACTGACATTGTCTCTAGTACAACCCCCCATATAGCAGAATTATATGAGGCCATAATGTATTCAAGTTTAATTTGCTGAGATTACACCTAGCAGCAACTTGCTCTGCTGCTAACTTATGTGTGTACGTATACAATGGGTAAAGGAATAGTTTGAAAAAAGTTTGGAATCCAAACAGAAAGCAGGATTTACTGTTTTTTCTCTCTCTCATATACTTATATGTTATATTATATCCAGCGGTGTGAAAAGGTATTGGACCACATTCTGATTTCTTCTATTTTTGTGTGTGTCTCATACTAAACTGTGTCGGATCTTCAAACAAAACTCAACATTAAAACAAAGGCAACCTGGGTAAACACAAAATACAAGTTTTAAATGATAAATTCATTTAATCGGGCAAAAAGTGTGGGAAAAAAAGTGAAAAAAATGTAATGTATGTAAATCAGAATCTAACTTGAGGTGGAGCTCGTTGAACAGACAGACAACATGGATGTTGAGGAAAACCATTTTGATAGCACAATTTATGTAAGTAATGTAACTAATGCACATAAACCTAAACCACTTGTTTTGACCCCTTAAAGGCTCATGTTATTTAAGTGTCTGACAACATGGAGAGGATTCTATAAAGAAACATTTGTGTCTGTATTTCAGTGTAACTCAGTTTCAGTTTCAGTAGAAAATGAACTGACCGATTTCGATCATTTTACTCCCTCTAGTCATATGAATGTTGAACATTCACACGCTCTTTGTTAGGGATTAAAGTCATGGATGTTGACGATGTGTGAACTATTTCGACATGTTCCCTCCTTGGCAGACACTTTGTACCAAACTGGGTATCTGTCATGGAGGACAAATCCTTGTTGGTTTATCAGGTTTTACTTTGTTTTTGGGAGATGGAGATTTGTGACATCTGTCTCACTTCTCTCTGCCATTTCCTCTGCTGCATTTTATACCGTGACATACCGTAAAACCCTATTCACAATATATGTACATGAGACAAATCAACGGCAGTGTTACCAGTATTAGTGGGCACTGGGCTGGGTTTATCAGCAGCGCTGCTCAGACTGGCCCGGTAGTTGAGGGTAACAGTGGCTGAAGATGAGAAACAAGAAACAAAGTTTTGTTGGTCAGTATATGTTGGAGTACTGGTTGGCCAGTATGGTCAGGATGCTCCTGGATGGTAGAACACTCACTATGTCTCTCGTCAGGTTCAGAGTTGGTGGTGGTGGTGGTGTCACTCAGCCCTGATTCATCTGAAGCCTCTGCCTCCGAAGAGCTCTCACACATTATCACCTCACTGGCATCAAAATACTCCGACGTTGACTCTGCCACTGATGGCGCACGGTTGCTGTGACGACCCATAGATGGTGTCTTCTATGGGGAGGTTCAGGGAAGGACAGGAGAAAAGGAAGTCGGTTTAATTTCTGAAATGATTGGTTTGTACAAAGTGAAAGTTGAAGCCAGACCACTAGGCAGCAGCCATACACACAGGCAGGAACACATGCAAAACACTCAATGCACCTGCAGTCAGAGTTACATGTTTAATACACACTGGTGCCACCCACAAAACCACAGCACAAAACTGTCAGTCATCTTAATTTTCTCCTAACAGGTTTATGAGGGAAGGACTGTCTAATGTGTGCTATGCTGCGAGCTTCTGGGAGAATTCTATCAAGATTTTCTTCAAGCTTTTTAACTGATTTCATATGCAAAATAAAAATGAACGAAAAGAAGTGATAGTGAGGCAATGGAAGTGACAACAACACAGATCATCACACACACTGCAGTACACACCTGGTCAGGACGGACGGTGCAGAAGGATTCCTCAGAAGAGTCAGAGGAGAGGGAAAGCGAGTGGACTTTGGTCAGACGAGACTGCAAGTCAAGCTAAACACACATACAGAGAGCAGCCAAGCAAGACAACATAAATGATCAGACTGTCATGCAGGCTCCACAGCATTCCCACAGCACATGGTGTTCATCAATATTTTACTCCATTGTCTAACTATCTTTGCTGTGGTCTATAACTATAATGGACTTGAATGGCTGAATCATCTTTTTATCGCTGAAAATGTTTTAGCAGGTTAACAGGTTGAACTGTAGGTTCAACAAATTCATCTATCAGGGTGAACCTGGGGTGTGCAAGATTTAATTAGAACGGTCAAAAGCAATTCAGCAGAGAGTAAGAAGGTGTCTGGTTATCCCCCATGTGTTCCACAGTCCAAACCCCCAATATTGTAATGTAGGTTTGCTATTTTAAATGCATCGTCTCCAAGTCAGGACACAGATATGACAAGTATGTAATGGTTGTTTCAATTCCTGCTCGATTTCGAGAAGAGAGCAGGAATGAGCTGTGTTGATTGTTGTGTTTTGCTCAAAATGAAAATGCAGGGAAGCAGCCTTCTGCAAAGCAACCAACAAGGAAATAAAGCCCAAAAGTAGAGGTGCACCGATGGATCAGCCGGGCGATTGTTTCAGGTATTACAAATTGTGAGCTTTAAGTATCTATTTTCATTTGAAAAGGTAAATACTGAACTTCATTTTAGCTGGAGATTTGAGGAAAAAAGGTTTGACCTGTAACCACTTGCGCTTTAATTTGAGAACAACAGAAAACGGTTTAGGTCTAAAGGTAATGGAAAACATTTGATGACTAAACATACAACCACATTTCCAAAAAAGTTGGGACGCTGTGTTAAATGTAAATAGAAAAAGAATGTGATGATTTGCAAAACATTGAAACCCAATAATTAATTGAAAATAGCACAAACAAAACATATCAAACGGTGAAAATGAGAAATTTCATTGTTTTTTGATGCCAGCCCCATGTTTCAAAAACGTTGGGACAGTGATAACAAAAGACTGTAAAAGTAGTGAAACTCAAAGAAAACAGCTGGTGGAACATCTCAACATTAATGAGGTCAACAGGAAACAGGTTAGTAACATGACTGGGTATAAAAAGAGCATCAGAGAGGCGGAGTCTTTGTGAAGTAAAGATGAGGAGGGTTCACCACACTGTGAAAGACTGCACTGGAAAATAGTGCAACAATTTAAGAAAAACATTTCTCAATGCAAAACTGCAAAGATTTGTGGATTTCATCCTTTACAGCAAAAATATCATTAAAAGATTCAGAGAATCTGAAGAAACCAGATCCAGAAACGCCCCGCCTTCACTGGGCCTGAGCTCATTTAAGATGGACTGAGGTGAAGTGGAAAACTGTTCTGTGGTCTGACGAGTGTAATTAATGATTATTAAAAATGATCATTAATTATTTAATGAATTTGATGTATTACTAAAATTAATAATGATTACGGGGCACCACCCTGGAGACAGGGAAAAATGATCATCAATGATCGATTGAATTTAATATTATCATTAAAATGAATAATAACTACTGGACACCGCCCTGGAAACAATTAACCAAACTCTGTTCAGTCCCACATGAACGATGAAGGGAAGAGTACGAGCACTGACCCTCGCAACCAGCGTTTAAAACAGTATTAATGCAAAATAATACAAACAACTTCTCTTTAAAATATAACAAAGTTCATTAAAATTAGCGATATCGACCTTCAGTCAACACACTTCAATTAATTAACCCAGTTATCTACTACTACTGACAATCATGCAGGTACAAGCAAGCATGTGTGTGTGGATGTGTGTGTATGTGTGTGTGCGTGTGTGTGTGTGAGAGAGGATCTAAGAGAGAGGAGGAGGTACTCAGAGATGGCCACGAAGTTTGAACACTTGCAAATGGCGCCGGGGCTCACCAAGCTCTTAAACCTGTATGAGTGTATGTGTGTGTGTGTGTGTAAAGAGAAAGAAGGGGAAAGAGAAGAAATAGAGAAGTAGAGGAAAAGAGTGGGTGGAAGAGAAGGAAATCCCAACAATCAGCGTACAACAATCGGTGATTAACACCGTCAGCGCACAATAACAAAAGCTAGCTCTAACAGTTTAAAGCAGCAAAAACAGCAAGTCCACAATACACAAACAATCTACTCTGCCCAGACTTAAGCCTCTTACTTTGTAGAAGAAGGGAAGCTGGCGAAGAGGTTCTTTCATCCTTTACGGTCCGGCTCGGTCCTTCAAGTCGCGGGTCCTGACGAAGTGTTGTGTTGTTCTGTTGCTGTGAGATTCAGCTGATCCTCGGCGGGACGGCATTTAGAGCACCTTTAGTTGGCTCTCGCAGTGCGGCGGAGGAAAACAGCAGGGTTGATGTGGCTGATGTAACACAGGGTCATCTCCGAACCTTTTTATCTTCGATGAGAGCGGTACGGGAGCACTCCGTGCGTTATACAGGGATCGTTACTGGGACTGGCAAGGAGACGATCGGACTGCTGCTTGCGTGGAGCGGCACCGGTCCTTACAGGAGTACAGAGCGGGTAAGGTGAGGAGGGAAAAAGGTGCTCCCTTGGGAGGCAGATGTGGCTGGAAGCCAGGTGAAGAGCAGGAGCAGGAGAGGAGAGCGAGAGCAGAGAGAATTTCCCACTTATATACTCCTGGTGACTTCAGAGGGAACCCTGTGGTTCCTCATGGGTCTCCTCCAATGACAGCCAAGAGTCTGGTGGAGGAATTTCACACCTAGGCAGCAGGCTCCTTCTGGTCTTATCAGGCTCTTGTAGATAGATGTAGGCTTGAGTCAGGCTTTGTGGAATCTGCAGGCCTTTCTTTGTTTCAGGGGCCTGTACCATGTGGCCCAACAGGGACCATCCATCTTGTTATCAGCACACAGTTCAAAAGCCAGCATCAGTGATGGTATGGGGGGGGGGGCATTAGTGCACATGGCATGGGTAACCTGCACATTTGTGAAGGCACCATTAATACTGAACCATATATTCAGGTTTTAGAGCAACGTATGCTGCAAAGTAGACAAAGTCTTTTTGAGGGAGGGCGTTGCTTATTTCAGGAAGACAATGTCAAACCACAGAGTAGTTATATCTATATAATTACAATATATAGTAACTGCAGATTACAAGTAATTTGGACAATGTAGTTATCATATCAGGAGAAATGAGACAGTATTGAACTAGTAAGCTCATAAAGTGGCATGTATATTAAACATCAGCACTGACAGTCTCATGAGTGGAGTTGTCACTCCAGAGAGCAAGTGTTTTTAGCAGTCTTTAAGCACAAGAATTTGACTGCATGTCTGAGGAGCAAAGCTAATATTAAGGCCACCCTATTATGTCCTGTATCTAATTTATTATCAAATTCTCTCTGAAAGCAGGTATTACAACAGCATGACTCTGTAATAAAAGAGTCTGGTGCTAAACTGACCTGCCTGCAGTCAAGATTTGTCACCTATTAAAAATGTTTGGAGCATTATGAAACGTAAAATACGACAAAGGAGACCCTGAACTCTGGAGCAGCTGAAATCCTACATCAGACAAAAATGGAAAACATTCCACTTTAAAATGACATCAGCTGATCTCCTCAGTTACCAAGAAAAGAAGAGTTGATGCAACACAGAGGTAAACATGACTCTGTCCAACTTTTTACAGATGTGTTGCTGGCATCAAATTCTAAATGAGGATATCGTTTTCAAAAACAGTTAAAGTTTTCTGTTTCAACATTTGAAATGTCTGCTGCAAGTCATTGTATACTGTTTTTATTTACATTTTACACAGCGTCCCAACTTTGTGAAAACGGGGTTGTATATGTTGACAACACTTGTGTCAATAGGTTGATGCACCTGTATTCGTTTCAAAAAGCACAAATACTGCACTGCAATTTTAGTATTTGTATTGGCAGGTCAGACTTTATAAAAACGGTTCATCTGAATCGACGGAGAAATCTGCGATCGGTGGACCTCTACCCAAGATGGACAGAAAACAAGCACATGCAGCTGAGAAGAAAAAGTGATGCAACACCAAACAGGAAAGATTACTGAGCAGGCAGGGATTGGCAAGGTTGTGTTTCAGTGTGTGATAATGGCTGAGCTATTTGTGTCTTTTGTGTATGTGGAAATACAGAAAGACTTGAGGCGTGTTCCTTTGAGATGTGCCTGTGTGACTTGTGTCTGTCCTCCCTACAAACAACCCAAACCTGCTGAACAGTTTCACATACCACCTCACCGACAGACAGCCAGGGCTTGGCCTCCTTTGTCTTTACATGGATTAATACCAAGAATCAGTGATTTTAACTCTGGGAGGGACGGCGAGGTGGTGAAGAAGTCAACACAAAGGGACGTCAGTCTCTTGTGTTGTGATTTAAGCTTCACAACGTATGAGGATCATTTTGAGTCTCTAGTGTGTTACCTCTGACAGTGTGCTGCACAGCGTGGCCAGCTGCTGGGAGGTGTTCTGTCTCAGGTCTGGGCCGGTCCACACCTGTCTCACTCTCTCTCTCTCCAAGGTCAAAACTTCATGAATGGACTTCAGCGAAGCATGAACTGCAACACAGCAAAACACAAACTATGAATCACAAAGAACACTTTTAGTTCATGAGGACACGGTGCTCTCTGTGATATGACTTCAAATTAATATCCAAATTATTTCAAGCTTTTACCTCATTACTAATGATTAATAATGATTATCTTCATGCTTTTTTCACACTGACCAAATGTGCCCAAACAAAAGGGGACATTTTTGTAGGTATAAGCTCATCTCACTGTTTCCTGTGTTATTTTAAACCTGTTTTTCTGTCCCAGATACATGGTTTATACCACAGTATTGTGGCTGCATTACACTGGGCAGCTACGTAATCACCATAAGGGAAGGGGGGTTACATGAGAGGAGACCCCCTTTTGTGGAAAGCAATCATGAGAAACAGCTGTGAGGGTGAACTCAATTTCATTTTGACAAGTGTGAATTTGATGACATCATTATGAATGAACTATTGTAATAATATTTCCATCCAACTCATTTTGTGTGAATTATGAAGTGTTGAATTGAAAGGAAAAAAGTAAAACAACTGGACACAGAAACCACTACATGGCTCCAGTTGCTCTCAGTTGCTTTTTTGTGTTAATAAAACCAGTAATAAGAAAACGTACATTACCACTGCAATCCTAAGGGAATAGAGGAGAATGCTGGGGAGCACTGGGAGCTCCTGGGTGTCAAGTCATGCACTGACTTTAATTGTTGTAGTTGTTTTTGTGTGTGTGCTGAGGTTTATCTGTCACCTACTTTGGTGGCTAAATGATAGTTGTTAACTACAAAGCATTGGCATCTAAGACTGAAAAGTAGAACAAATGAACATTTCGATGTTTTTTATGTGTTCTACGGCAGTCAAAGTAGACATAATGTCATTTATAAACTAACTTAAATCTGTTCGTTTTACATTTAAATCTGTGGTGAGTGGCTTTTGTTTTGCACAGAAAGGGGCAGGGATACTGATGTATTGACAGAAATACAGCTGTTACAGTAGGTGGGAGGGACATACCCTTCTGAGAAGTAGTGCAGATTTCGTGGTGAAGCTTCTTGGCCTCAGGTGAGGTGACTTGAGGGCTGGACAGCTGTGAATAGACATATTCAGGGATGGACGTAACTGACGCCCCTAAACCAGAACTTGTGCTCAGGTGGCTGGAAGTGAACTGGAGAAGATGGAGAGAAGAGAGATGGTAAGGTATCAAACAGAGGTTCATAATGAAGATTAATCACAACAACACATAAGAGATTAAAGTCAGTCCTACCACTCCTCCCATAGCTTCAACAAGGGACAAAGTTCTTGAGTGACCAAACACTTTTCCTGACTTCCTCTTGGGTTTCTCTAGGGTGAGATTCTAAAACAAAGAAAAACAGGGTTAGAGCTTCTCTCTAAGTCCAACGTGACCTTTTTCTATTGCTGAATGTAAATTTTGTTTTTTGTAGAATGACATTTATGCTCTACCTTCTGTAATATACTTCAATATTTTCCATAAGAGGTAGTTAAAGACTCGAGTATAATGCTCAGGTATAAACACAAGTGATTATTTTCACTGTGAAATACTATGAAAAATCCTGTAGTTGTTAGTTAAGTACTCACCTGCATGCTGATTCGCATCTCCAGGTCTGTGCTCGTGATTGGCAGGCCTCCTTCCAGCCAATGGAGTCGCTGGATGAGCTGGGCCAGTTCAGCCAGTTCTGCCTGACAGCGAGCCAGTTCTGACAAACAGTCAAAGGTCACAGCTTGGAGATTGAGAGAACACACACATAAAACTAAAATAAACATGTTCCTACTGAAGACAATGACGATCACGTGTTTATTCTCTGTATCTTAACTCTGCATTCTGTCATTGTTGAATAGGATGAAATGCTGATTACAGGTGATTCTAACCATTAGAGGCTGCATCGATGTCGTGGGACTGCTGCAGCCAAGCTGATACCTTGCTGGTAACCCCTGGGTGAGAGGCGAGGGCAGCAGCAGGGCTTACCATCTCAGGTTGGTACACTGAAGCTGAGCTGGCATAGTGAGGCAGCTGGATGACCAAACCAAACACACTGTAGTTAAGGTCACATATTAAAACCACAGAGAACGACTTTCATTTTCATTCACGCTGTAAATAATACTGGAACCATTTATCACTTAATAGCAATTTTGATGAAGGATTAAAAATTCTAAACTCGTCACTAGTCACAGATTCTCAAATGTAAGATTTTACCTGCATTTCTCCATCTCTTCTAGTCTTAAACTGTTTATCTTTAAGTATTTTGAAAGCTGGTCAAGAAAGACAAGCATTTTTAAGAACTAACTTTTAATCCATTTTGAACTGCTTGAACATTTTTAGGACTTGCCCCTTTGTGTCACCTGTATATACACACCAATCAAAGTGACTTCTCAAAAGTTGACATGTGCAGCAAATGTGCAAAACTACTACAGTTTTAACTTAACTTAATGGTTACATCAGTCAAAATGTTGATGAAAAGCAAATTCTGACAATACATAAATAAAAATCACACATTATTCTGCTGGTTTTGGGTGTATTGTAATATATTTGAGTAATGCTGAGCAAAAAAGAAAATACTTTCCATGCAGTGAAAATTACAGTAAAATATTGATTCTACTT
Organism: Chaunax sp. Z400; assembly: GCA_037577475.1. Classification (NCBI taxonomy): domain Eukaryota; kingdom Metazoa; phylum Chordata; class Actinopteri; order Lophiiformes; family Chaunacidae; genus Chaunax; species Chaunax sp. Z400. Next base: position 4,812,124 of record CM075197.1, on the reverse strand, counting down.
TTATGAATATCTCTGCAGACTCACTAATAAAATCACACAAACGTAACTCATCTCTCCAAAATAGAATATGATTTTTTTCCTATTTTTTTGAATGAGAAATGTCTAAATATTTGCACTTGTTATACAGTTGTGATTAAAAGTTTACATACACTTGTAAGAGCATGTATATCATGTAATCATGAGTTTCCACTGATTCCTTTAACTCTAAGTTTTATATGATGGAAAGTTTGAAGCACATTCATCTTTGTCACATAAAACATTTTGGTTCTTTCATAAATTTATTGCAGGTCTTCTGGAAATATGACAAAATCTTCTGGGTCAAAAATACTACACTGGTACTGGACTGGCCTGCCAGCAGTAAAGACTTGTGTCCCATTGAAACTGTGCAGCGCATTATAAAGCACCACATATACTGTAACAATGGAGACCTCGGACTGTTGAATGAAACGCTTCTGAAAGGCTTAGTAAGTGTTGCTAAAAGAAAAGATGGAGCACGATCATAACCATGGCCCTGTCCTGATCCTTTTTGAAATGTGTTTGCAGGTATGAAATTCAGAATGAGCGTATTCTTATAAAAAAGAATGAAGTTTAACAGTTTGAACATTAAATAGCTCGTCTTTGTACCGTTTTCCATTGCATCTAGGTTAAAAAGATCTTACAAGTCATTGCATTCTGACATTTGACATAATGTCCCAACTTTTTTTGTAACTTTTTTGTAACATAACTACAAGCCTTCTGCAACATTTGATAAGCTTGGCCCGAAACAGACACTCTGAAGGTTTTGTAGAAATTTAAAGGGTAGAATCTAAAAAAAAACTTGCATGGTTCAAGAGGCTTTTTGGTAGAGCATATGGAGCTGGACTTGTCAAATTTGAAGTCAGTCAGAATTACAGTGTGAGGGGCGTGTATTTGTATATTTGTTGTTAATGTGACATTAAAGAGCAAAGGATTTCTACTGACCATTGCTGTGTTTTTCTGGGGAAGAGTCAGGGTGCTCGGGGCCAAGGACAGAGCATGAAGGATGCCATGATGAACGCTCATTGCCTCATTTTTCTTAAACACACGATGGGCAGACAGCTTGGTCAGCCAGATGTAGAACAAGTCATTGCTCTTTGCCTAAAAGGGAGGACAGGAGAGAAAGAAAACAACAACACAGGAATAGAGAGAGAGAGAGAGGAACAAGGACAAAACATAACAGATCACTTCATTGCAGACTTTTGGTTGTTATTTGCATTCTTGAAGATTTTACAGAGTGTTATTTTTTTCACCCTGAAAATAAGCATTTTATGTGTCTTGTTAATCATTGTGAAGCTACTTTAATACTAAAATCTCTCAGAGTGTTCTGTTCATAAACTTTTCAGCATGGCATTCCCTGCAGTAGTGTTACTGCAGGGAATGCCATGCTGAAAAGTTTATGTAGAATTATACTTATATTATACTGTATATGTTTCATATCATCATGCACCAGTTTGGTAAGAAGAGGTTAGAAATTGTAATTTGTACCCAGCACAGTAAATTGTAGAAAACATCTGACATCAGTGATAGGGGAAAAAATAATCACAAAACTAAAAATGTATTTGAATAATATAGAAGTATTTAGTATCATCAGAAAACAAACTGTTACAGACTTACTTTATTTAAAGCAAGCTTTCTCAGCAAGCAAAAATTACAGGAAAAATATGTCTGTTTCATAATTTAAAAAAATCTGTCAACAAATAGGTGTAGTTTAGACATGTCTACCGTGACTCCTGCAAGATTCTAAAAAATTAATACATTGTGAACCTCATAACTGCTCAGGCTTTGATTCTGTGACTGTCTCTACAATGTCAAACATGCCTTTCAAAGAACAGAGAGAGTACTGCAGGTCGTCAAGACACCACCTCAAACTCAGAGACAGATGCTAATGCTAAAAGCACTGAGGTGCTACAAAGGCAACTGGTGCTACACAAAGCCTCAATCGACTCATTTGGGGAGGAAAACCAAGCATCTATTGCTTCTCTCTGCTCATTATGGAGTACATATGGTCCGATAGAAAGGTGTCAGAACACCCAGTGGATCCCAGCTTGCTGCGTATGGGGCTGTGCAGCCAATGCTGACCCCTGTCCACTGCCAAAAGTGTCTACAATGGACACCTGAGCTCTGGAAGAACGCAAATGACAGTTTGTAAAGGTTGATCAGGTAAATAACTGAGGCTGCTATAAAAAGTGATGATGAATAGAGGAAACAGTTCTTTCCCTGAGACTTTAAGAATATTTATGTTTTGCAGAGTGATAACATCAGGAACGTTCTTGAAGTGGCCACTGCATTAGATCCACTTTTTTTTATTTTTTTTTTAAAGAAGATGGATGACAGTGCCACTGTCTGGGACCTGACCATAGGGAAGCTGACTGAGCAGCTGAAATAATGTCTGTCATGCACAAATGTACACGGTCTCCTCTGCAGTCATTAAAATATTTGCTCTACATGCCAACTGTTCTCTGCAGTCAACAGAGCATGTTGATGGAGAAGATGGTCGTGTCACAATGCAGTCTGAGAAAAAGCATGAGAATGAGGAAGAAGTGGAGAGGGAAGAGGAAGAGGAGAATGTAAGCATATGATAGCTCTGAGATAAGCAATAAGGTAGAATGAAGTGATCTTCATTCTACCTTCCTCCTCTGTGTCATTTCATATCAGGCTGCAGGAATTGCATCCATCATAAAACAAAGACACTGCCATATATTTCCTGCTCAGATTCAAATATTTCACAGAATCAGCCCAGATTCACAGAGGTTTGCTATCCCTGCATCTGAGTAGGTTACCTTAAGGTGGTAGAGGCTGTCTCCAGCATCCAGGTCTATGCGTTTGGATTTCTTGTTAATGGACATGACAGCCAGGCTGACATCCAGAGAGCCATGAAGTTTCCCTCTCTGAATCTAAAACGCAACCACAATACCCATTATTATTAGCTATTGAGAGCATTTAAACAGAGAGAGACCACAATGGAATGGACAGAATAAGAAAATCACTGCTCTGTGTGACATTGCAGAGTTGGCTTACATCCTGCTGCGTCTTTGAGTACTTGAGAATTCCTTTTTCCAACAGGAAGTATCTCTGAATGGGACCAATCACAGTGAGAAAAAGAAATGAATGATCCCGACATGTTGAATAGACATTAGACAGTAACACTGAAAACTGGAAAGCACTCAGAGGGTGAGTTTTGATGACCGTCACACTAAAACCATCATCATTAAAACTTCCATCAATCTGGAAATAGTTTCAGGACCAAACCACAACAAAAGCTTATATAGTTTCAACATGTTTCGAGACAAATCAATGACGACCCAGTTTTTCAGTGATGTGTTTTTCAGTGATATATATATATATATATTTATATATTTTCAGAAATTATTTAGATTATATGTCAATATAGCAATTTAGATATTAAAAATTTTAATAATTCATCTATTTTTGTTTATTTACTATATCACATCCCTACAACATCCCCCCCATGACAAAAAAGGGGGTGTTTTGGACCAAGAGGGGTGTTTCTGAATGCAACCACTAGAGGTGTGCTGCAACCGCAAGATGTGGCTTTTCAGTTCAAATCTGTATGACAGATGACAGGTACATAAGTGCTGCAGGAATGGTGATTTGAATTTAGTGAAAATGTAATGTAACCTATACATTTATAGCACAAACATCCATACAGTTATGTGTCCCACAACTATTTTTTTTTACATTCTCATGCTGTGGCACACACAATATGTAAAAAAAAAAAAAAAAGAAAGAAAAAAAAAGTAACATATGTTAATGTTTATAATCTAATCTAAAACTCCTGGAGGCACATACCCAGACCTGCCTCAAATCTAGTCAGGTCTTCATTGGCTGCTGCAACATTTAATCTAAAGCCATCAATATCTTTGAGGTATCTTGTACTAAAAACGTTGGACAAACACAGGTGGTCACATGACCAGTGTCATCACAAAGCAAAATTCAGATGCTGTCCAGTCTGTGCTCACCTTGTGCCAGCCTTTGAGTGGATACTTCCTCCTCTTCATCAAGGCGCCCTCGCAGACCCCGGGGATGCTGAGGTCGTGGGTCGAGCCGGGAACTGAAGACACATCCATCACCTCCCAGTGACGAGACTGACACAGAAGAAACACCTTTATTATTACGAACAAAACCCAAATGATGAAGACTGCTTTGGGCCTTTGTTGCAGTTTGGACTTTTCCAGAGTACAACAACTCTAATATTTTACCAATCTATAATATCTATGTACCATTACACAACACTTTATGGCCCAGAGGCTGAAGTTACCCACAATTAAATTACATTCAGCTTATTTTGTGAATACGTCAAGTTAAAATGATGACGTTGGCAACATTATTGTTATTAATTATGGTTATTTAATGGAAAACATTTAACCTTCAGCAAGCAGACGGAAAAGAAATCTATGGAGAAGCCAAACAAATATTCATCACCTCACAGTTGTATGCATCCACCAAGCAGTCAAGTTATAATCTACATACATGTCTGTCCAGAGCCATATAGTGAAGCTCATTTTTAAAAAAGTGTAGTTCTTGTAAATACTGAAGTTACAAAACTATACAATCTGCTCAGTTTTAAGGTGTATACCAAAAATTTGTGTCACCCAACTGGACATTTGTGTGAAATTCTGTCATAATAAGCCTTTGAATTGGCCAAAAATGGATTTTGTAAGTGACCTTGACCAAATTCTAATCAACTCATAATTGTGTACAAATTGTGTTAATTTGAAGAAATTCTCTCGAGGCATTCTTGTATGTATGACTAGAAACCATTTATATGGACATGTAGTGCTGGAAACATATAATACTGCTTGTTTTAGTGGATACAGCTGAGGTAAAGTGCAGAAAAGCAGCCAGTGGGGAGATAATATCTACATAACTCTTCACACAGTACAGACAGATTCTGTCTCCGGGCGTCTTGTTACCTGTTTGCAATGTTTGGAGGAACCGTTGCTGTTGTTGCGTGAGTGGCCAGGTTTGAACGAGCTGACTGGGGATTTGTCAAGGCCACCGATCATTGATTGGCTGCTGCTTAGAGGGGGTGGACACACCTGAGGGTCGATTGGTACAATGGGATAGGGAAAGCGCTGCATGATGTCAGAGGATCTTCAGGGCAAGTTGTGTCTCATGGCAAAGTAAAAGGCACTGTGGAAGTCAGCAAAAGTTATTAAACAGAGGAAGACGTTAAGTCAGTCAAATTTAAACAGAGGAAGACCTTAAGACAAATATCAGTTCCAAAAACAGGTGTAACTACTGTGACACCTGGCTGATGTGTGATTAGCAAGTTTTCAGCCATGAGCATAGCTTTAAATAACTCAGAGTAATCCTACTGACAAAACAAACAAACCGGCAGACAGGTTGAAAAATGTACCTCCTTGGCAGAGCTGATAAAGTAATTTGAGCTATAATTAGCAGCATCACAGATGAGAAGTATCTAAACCGATCTCTTTGCTTTTACCACGATATAAAATGTGATGGTTATCATACCATGAACATTTGCTTATTACCAGTTTAATAAAAAATTTAAAAAAGACAGAAAATCTCAAGTCCTCAAGTGGCTGTCAGACAGTGCAGTGGGAACATTTGCGCAACAGACACAGGCACACAGCAGAGGAAAAAGGCTGAGAGAAGCGAGACAGATGTCACTGATCCCCATCCCCCCCAAAAAAAGAAAGTCAAATCAGTACTTTGGATATCCCAAAAACCAACTGGTAGTAGTCCTCCAGTTTGTAAGAAATGTGGGTTCACTAGTTCACCTGTCTTCACATTACATCATCCCTCTGTCCAGATCAAGTCTGTGTCACATTCATGACTTTATCCCTAACAAAGAAACAAAGATCATTCATTCGACTAGAGGGACTAAAATGATTGAAATCAGTCAGTTCGTTTTCACTGAAACCAAAACTGTAGAGAATCAGTCACAGACACACACACACACACAGACACACACACGCAGACACACACACGCAGACACACACACACACACACACACACAGACACATGCATCTCTGTAGGATCCTCTCATATTGTTGTAACAATATGAGTCTGTAAGTGTGTTTATGTGCATTACTTCCTAATAGGATTACACTTCAAGGCTCGTTACAAAAAACACGGAGTTTCCATCTAATAATAGATCATAAAATGTGCTGTTGAAATATGTGACATCCGCGTTGTCTGTCTGTTCAACGAGCCCCACCTCAAGTTAAATCCTGATTTAAATCGATGACCTTTTTTTAATGATCCTGTTCCTGTTTTCGTCCTAATTTCTTTTCAAACAGGAGATTTGCAGTTTTCTTATTAAATTCATTTTCAAGAGGGAGGCTTTTAAAAAAAATCATGCTTCCACTATAATAAAGCTTCGACGAAAAAGAATAGTGTTTTCATTCCTTTATGGGTTATATGACTACCTCTACTACGACTACAGGGACTTTTTAAGACCTTTTCAAGACCAGTATAAATTCAATAAAAGACCTATTTCACATTCATGCTGGGAAAAAAGTCAAATTTTTTTTCTTCACAGAACTGTGTGCACACAATAGTGTATACTTTGTACAATTATGTGTATGTTTTTAATGCACGACAGAGGCATTTCAATGAGTAAAGTCTGAATGGACATTTTTAAGACCTCATAATCTATACCTAAATGTATTTATGTGTTAAGACTTCTTAAGGCCTAAAACTAAAGATGATCAAATTTGAGACTTTTTACGACCCCCTCGAACCCTGTACTACTACTAATAATAACAATAATAATAACAACAACAATAATAATAATAATAATAATAATAATAATATAATACCCAGTGGCGTTTTCTCCTTGAAGACAAGGGAAGCCAGGCTTCCCCTGTTTTTTCAGACGTAGCTGTCATTTGTGTCTGTGTGTGTGTGTGTGTCTGTGTCTGTGTGTGTCTGTGTGTGTGTGTGTCTGTGTGTGTGTGTGTGTCTGTGTCTGTGTGTGTCTGTGTGTGTGTGTGTCTGTGTGTGTGTGTGTCTGTGTGTGTCTGAGCGTGAGAGAGCGAGATAGAGAAAGTGTCCTACACCCATGGTTACACAACAGGTGTAGATGTGTCCTGTCTTTGATACAATGTTGCAAAACCAGGCGCTCTATGAGCTCATCTGCTTACATCATCTGCGCCCCCCCCCCCCCCCCCCCCAAAGAATGTCACCACCATAGACCATGATACAGTCATACAGCAGCATTTTCTAAGATGCTTATCATACTGTGAAAATCTCATACCATTGCAACCTAGGATATTTTGAATTTAACAATGGCCTACAGGACATTTAGAACTGAGAAAAAAAGACGGCAGTTTAGATCAGGGTGGCAAATAAATCCAGATATAATTTGTAAGTCAGTTCTCTCACAAATACTATCCTGTCACATGAAAAAATTGTGTGAATATATTCTCAAAGTACTCCACATACCTCATAGCTTAAGTCACCTTTTCGAGCAGTTGGAGGGCTTGACTGAAGCATTCCACTAACAGCCATCATTTTACTTTCATTAGTCATAACTAACTATTTCCTCAATATCTGCTTTTTAGGCCAAATTGTGATCCATAGCACAAACAAATATTCACTAAAGACTCGTCATCTCTCGCACTAAACACTGGTTAGCTTGCGTTGGTTTGTGAAAGTCAAAGAAAGGTTGGTTATGTGAGATCATATCAGGCTGGACACCTGAATATAAATACACATATCAATATGTGTGCAACTAAAACTTAATGCAGGAAATCACAAGATCAGACAAACATGCATAATTAGGATGAAACCACAGTGAACAGATGTCCTTATGAATATCTATTGGCTCTGCCTGGCCCTCAGGAAAAACAATAAAACAACACGGCCCTCTTCAATTGCTGGAAGTCCCTTTTCACATTCAGCAGGTGAAACACATGATAAGAGGAAATGTTCAGTGTTGAAATTCCAGTCAAACGTTTTAGGAACTTTGAGCGGATTTTGGTGGCATGTTGTTACTATATCATTTTATAAAAATCATACTGTCCCTTAGTCTAGAAGCTGCCCTTGTCATATCATACAACAGTGAATTAGGGCACTGTATTAAATACCATTTAAAACTTACACCAACATATAGTGATTTAATCCATAGTACCCATTCCTAAACTATACATGATTAGAACATGAACAACTACAATAAAGGGTTAATACTGATGCTAATGTAGGAAAGCAATAATTAAAATCATGACGCAACAACAAGTGAAGCACACTTGTCTAACCTGCCTGATGTCCCAGTCGGCAGCAAAAACTCACTTCAACGTTCTCTGATGAATAAGTGCAGAGCTGTAGAAATCTCCCCAGTTCAAAACGAAAAAGATTACACCACAAAAAAGATTCTCACCTGAAAATTAATTCCGCATCAAAATGTTCGCTGAAGTAAAAAGGTTCTTTCAACTGTCCAGTGTCACAATGAGAGCGATGCCCCACCTGACTGACAGGCGCCTGTTGGACTGGTGCATATCAAAACCAGCAGGTATCTGGGCGGGACTGAGAGTAGAGCAACACCATCCCTCTACCTGACCAAACAGGCCTACCAGCTTTACAAGGAACGTTACATTAGGTTTTTAGTCACTCCATATACACACACACTACTACTGCAATAGACCTAATGACAGAGGGTATATGCAGCGTATGAGGGGATCCATTGATGATTAAAAGACCCACCTCTACATTGACCACGGAGCAGCTGGTAGCACAGTGGCTATTATAAGCTGTTATTACAGCTGGAAGCAGAGGCTTCAGCAACACAGGAACACAACTAAGCAGTATTGAGAAAAGATATCAATATAAGAGCGCAGTGTTGAGGGTGATACCATGACACCAGACGTGACCGTGACCATCCACGGAGCTGGGGGAGAAAACAGTGGACAAATTAAATACAGCCCACCCCCGAGTACGACTCCCGGGTACGACTCCCGGGTATGACTACCGGTACGAGTCCCGAGTACGACTCCCAGTATGACTCAGCCTCTGCCTAAAATGAAATTTTGACTTTTAGGGAAAATAGTTGGAAAAATAAAAATTGCTTCCATCTAGATGATTCTTGATTTGTTACAAATCTGTTGCAGGTTTATTTTTTTGAATCTTCAGTTGAAGATTTTAATCCAGAATTCATTATTTCAAGTTTAACGTCCAGGGATCCAGATTGTTTTATTTAGGTATTCATTACTGTGTCTTTAAGGTTCAGGTTTAGGTCAAGGAATTGTCATTTCTGACAGGCTTGAATCTTTTGTGGGGGTTGGTTGATAACGGCCAATTAATCAGCAACAACTTCTCATGTTGTCATTCGCTAGGATGGAGGAATCAGTTCAGAGCAGTTATGAGAAATATGTGGTCTGACCAGAAAGCCAGAGCAAGAGGGAGGGGGGGGGAGAGAGAGAGAGAGAGAGAGAGAGAGAGAGAGAGAGAGAGAGCGAGAGAGAGAGCGGGGCTGAGATACAGCCCAGAGCATGACTTCACAAAACCCTCTTCAACCTCGCCTGAAGCTGAATAATCAGGGCTATGTGTCGGTTGTGGAATTAAATTAAAATCCTCACTCATGCAAATCACTCAGGCACATCTCCCATAGTTCAACACAGATTTCTAAACGCTGTCAAAAAACAAGATCCTAAGTTTCACATAGGTTGAAACATCAGCACAGAATGGCAACACTGTGACTCTGGAACATCCCTTATGGCTTAAGTCATGTGTGTCTTGTCTGATTAGCAGGGACCAGGGCTGAATTCTAACCAAGCAGCCAGTTTAAGTAACAGAACCATGAGTTTAAAGAGGATAGAAAGTTAAACCAGGTTATGGTTTTGCAGTGCAAACCTACATTTTAGACTGTATTCAACATCTCAATGCAGTGGTGTTATTAAAATAAATTAGGGCTACATTTAGGGCAACTCTCTGGTAATTAACATGGCATGTTATCAGACAGACTGTCCAATCCGAACTACTCAACAGGGCAAATGTCAATATTCCCATTCTGCTCATCGATTCAAAGTCCCTGTTTTGATTCCAAAACGGTTAAAAAAAAAAAAGGTCAAATGTTTAGGTTACAAAATATCTTTATTCTTTTAAGCCTGAACATTCCCAAAATAAATAGTTATCTTTTACTAGTTTTTACTAAATACAATAAAGAAGCTATGATTCAGACACGTGCTTTAACATGATTTAATTGATAAAGATAAATCAATCTAGAGTATTTAATTCGACTATCTGCTGTTGTTTTGGAGAGACAAGGACGTCACACACTATCCCCACTACAAACAGATTAACACCTCGTCCAGAGGTAATTTAACCGTCACAACAAGCAAATGTAAAACGGGGATTATATGCTTGCATCAAGCCATTTCAAGAAGAAAGTAATACTCTAAAAAATATCAAAGGAAAAAAACTAATGCTAATGCCAAGAACATGAAAATTAAATTGAAATCAGAAGTTAATCCACTGAAAACCATGAGAGTGAATGTCAAAGTGCATTGAACCAAAGGTGATTCGAGCCTGAGCCAATGTGCAGCAGCTGTGCTTTGTGTTACAGTGGGACAGCAGCAACACCACAAAACGAAACACACACATCTCCTCTGAGCCTCATCAGACATGACTGATGTCTTCAATAGCATAAAGTAGTATTATCTGAGATAGAGGCAATATTGAGACTTTCTGACCGTTTACTGCCGTCAAGCTTTGTTACATTATTCATGCATGTTAACTCGTATCTAAACAAATGGACACACTGCTGCCTTTGATGAGTGACAGTCACATCGACAGGTCCTAGCAGACAGCAACACATGTCCTTCCAGGAACTCATAAGCAGGACTGAAAATCTATTTTAGTTACCTCATACTTAGCATTTTAGATTCATCTCTTACTTGTATCTAAGCTTTGCTTCCCAACCCTACTACTCCTGCTGCTATAACATGGAGTGACACGGAGGGGATGTATCTCCACAATGGAAATTAATCCGAAGTTGAAAGATTGTCTGAAAAAAAAATCATAATTATAGTGACTTACAGATGCAGACATGTTGGATGGGATTTTTAAAAGGTGGGTGGTGACAGGAGGGCCTTTTTCAAACTGCCCCTTTCACGTCATCTCTACCCACTTCCATTCATTGTGAGCATCCTTGAGGTGAGCTAGCTCCATTAAGTGCCATCCCAAGCCAATTACCCGGGAATGGAAGTGGGTTACGAAACACTCCTACAGTGAGTCTACGCCAATGCTGATTTACTAAGCATGTGCAACGCCATGTTGTAACTGGCATGGAAGACACTTGTGACAAATGTAAGTTTCATGCAACCGCATGCACCAACAAAAACTTAAATTAAGAGACATTTAATATTCTCATAACAAAAAACATTCAACTCTAAAAAAGTGTTGGACTTTTTGCAAAAACCAAGCAGGGCATAAACATTAGAGTGAAAAACGAGATGACACGCCGCCTCTGAAACATGCTAACATGAATCTGTTGAAAGGAAAAACTACAGATCCGTTTTCTGCCGGCGAGAAGGAAGTTTGTCCCAAACCACGTTGCTGCCCTGCACCTTCATGATAAGTGCTTCTTTCAGGTGTATCATTTTCAAGAACAATCTGTTCTACTACATTCATGTCTATGTGAGGTCACCTCAGACAGGGCCTGACACCTGAACAAACTGGTTCTCTTTCTTCCATCTCCCTCTCCCTCCCACAAATTTTAAAGTCAAGCATTTAATGCAGTCTAGAACTTTAGTCTCCTCCAGTGAAGACAACAGGATTGATGACAGAAGTAACAAAAAGAGCAGATTAGGGTTTCACCTACCATAGTACAGGCCACCACCACCAGGCTAACGAACCGGACAAAACTATATTTTTATATATGCCAAATATCCTTAATTATACATTCATTTGAAAATAATCGTTTGTGTTTGGGAGCCTCTGTGCTGCGCTGTTCTGAATAGCTGCAAAGATATCGTACAACGCCGAGAACTGCTGGTAGTTTAATGACATTCATCTCCAGACATCAGCTGACTATTAGCTCCCATGTAGCTGTCCGTCATGATGCCGGCTGGTTCACGTGACTTAGCTCGTCAGCTGAAACGAATTCATCCATCTGATGTCAGACTGGTAAACTTCAACAAAAGTTGAAATATTTTTCTCTCAGTTCCGTTGGTGTAATAACTTCTCTCTTATAAAGCACATTTTACAGGATGGTGATGGTCTGTGCCAAGTCTGCACAATAAAGTGAGTGTTTTTATGAAGTCAAAACTTCTATGTATTTTTTTTTCCTGACCTTGGGCTGTTTGGCACTCAAGATATTTGATGAACATAAAAAAAGTAATAGCTTCCTGCCATCATGACATACAGGTCATACTGCTACAGCATTCAGAAAATATGAGTCATGCATTCTTTGTATTATTGGAGCCACTTAATATTTTGAAGGAGTCAGACGGTCAGATTGTTCCCAGTTTGCTTCCCGCCCAGGTGAACAGAGGGAGGGACATATTAATTAAACAGTGTCTGCATTGTTCTTCTTCTGTCATTGTTTAGTGATATGGTGGACTGTCCTCATGTGGTTCAGAGACTGAAAATGTGTCGTACTTTTATCCTCATGTCTGCTTTGCTATAGCGATCTTTTATTGTGGAATGTACCTGTCACTGCGATTGACTCAGGTTTCATTAACTAACCGAGGATCCTCTCTAAAACAGGTGTGTTTTATTGAAATCTGTCTATGTTCTCTCTGGTCGGTTATTATACAGTACAACAGACCACCAAAGCTCACTGGTTTGCTTCTGAAGCTGACATTCTATTCCTAATTGAATTTAGGTTTGCCAAAGTGAAAGGAGTTGAATACTTCTGCAAACAGGATGTTTGTTTCTTAAAGAAATATTTTGTGAAGTAGAAATAATGACACTTACTTGTTAAAAGTTAAATTAATTGAAAGTATTATTGTGGTAAATCGAAGTATCATCTGTTGAAAAGTATCAATGTATCTGGCACCAGGACTGCCGGTATATTGTTTTTATTGTAAATTTAAAATAAAAAAATGTAATCCTGCTAATAATCCCAATTTTTTAGTAAATGCATCTGTAATCTGTTTACATCTTTTTTTTCTGTAACTCTAACGGAATGAAGTTACCTTTTTCTGGTATCCTAATTACTATTCCATGCATTCTGGTATTCCCCAAGCCTGCACAGACTGCAGCTGCAGTTTTCAAAGGCTGTGAGAGACACAAGAATTATTATTTTGCTAGCCACCCTTGTCCATTGTGAGCGAGCCCGACTACAGTCACGTCTCTGTGATTAATGAGAAATAACAAAAGCCATTTCACAGGAGTTGCAGAGCAACTCTGCTTTGAGCATCACAAGCTGCTGCAGCTGGACTCGCCTGCTATAAGGGAGGAAAGGGATTTCTGTGTTGAAGTTTGTGTTATTCTAATTTTTACCACAACAATATAAGAATATCAAAATGATTCAAGAGTAATCTGGAGATTATGTATCGCTGTGATCCACACACACATTCTACAACACCCTTGGTGTGTCTAGAGTACAGTAGTGTATATTGTTTGGATATATGCTACAGAAGAAGAGTGGGGGTTTCTTCTTCAGATATATGCTATGGAGAAGTTGACCAGCCAATTGAATCACCTTTAAAATCATCTTGAACTGTTTGTGGGTCTTGAACAGCTTCATATGGAAAAAACAGTGATTCTAGATGTCTAAAAATGTGTTTCAATACAACATAATTAAAATCTCAGATAATTTCCTTTTCAAAAATAAAAAACCTTTGTTGAAGCTGTAAATTGTAAATTGTTCCAGTTTTAATGAAAGTTTCTGGGTGCTATCAAGTTTTGGTATTGCATCTGCAAAATAATTTTAAAAACTTAAAAAGAAAAACACCCATCCCTTACAGGCAGCATGGCCAGCATCTCCAAACATATGATGCAGAGTAAACTTATTGAAGCTTTAACAATAGCTAACACCAAGAAGTTCATACAGCAGGTTTTCCTGAGGATGTTTCGCCAGAGAAAAACAACAAGCCTCTTCTAACCATTGGGACCAAAAAAAATGGATTTGTAGCACAATAAAAACAAAGATCTTCTTTCCTTAATCCAAACAAAGATGTCAGATGTAAACGATACATCTTTCCGCTCAATTTGTAACACAAGAACCAAATAAAAAAATGTAATCTTTGGTTTTATTTGTATATATTGTTACAATATTGTATCATTTACAGTTAACTGGGTTAAGAAGCTTCGACAATTATTTAAAAGACTTTATGAAAACCTAGGAATTATTTATCTATCCAAATGAATAAAATCACCCAGTATGTGATTCTATTGTACTCCAGGAATACTAGAGGCATGAATGGGGATATCAGCAGTAAAAACAAAACTTGGTAGGCCTATGATTCAGCAGCCAACACAGCAGTGAACTAATCAATCAGACAAAGCAACACAGCCAAACAGTGAAGACAATGTAGTGACACAGGGTGTGTGTTAGTGGGAGCAGGTAGGAGGCTAAAGAAAAACACTTTCAGTGACCATCACACTAAAACCCGCCATCATAGCACTCTTTAAAACAGCATTTGAATAGCTTTTTCTTTTCTTTTTTTGCACAGGCTGGTTTGCCAAATTTGCCAAACAACGAATCAAAATATAAAACCGAGTTTCAGGGACAGAAAGTCTCATTTGTTTTAAAAATGCTAATGCTAGCATTTCATCGTTCAATTAAACGGAACAACGGGCGCGTGAACAAGCAAACTAGGTCTTTAAAATGTCTTCCGCTTGGAAATGTAAGCTTTCAACATTTAACCTGGCATCAGGACAAAGATTCACTTCACCATTTTTTTTTTCTAAACTCACCTTTTTCACTGTGGGGCTGTTTCCTGTCAGACTGGAAAACACCTGCTGAACTAACTAAAATCTTCAAAACGGAATGGGAATGTGTGTGTGTGTAACCTCGTCGTTCTACAGGCCGCGCGGCGTAGCACAAATGAAAAAATTCGAATCCTACTAGGGTCAAGGTATGACCCGCCCCACTCTGCCGCTGATTGGCTAATTTTTGTTGTAATGTCAGAGTAAGCCAATCAGAGGCTGAATAGGCGTCGTAATGGCGTCAGCATAGTATTATTGACATTACTCACACATTACCTTCTCAGGTGCTCTGGTACGATAGTTGCATCATGGGAACAGATTTTATTACACAGAATTTTGAATTCAAATTTACTGTTCTGAAACTTTATCACAATAATAACGATACCTATCAGATTCTCACGAAATTAAGAAAGTAATCAGTAATAGAGACTGAAGGCCTTTATATGAATAAACTATTTATAAAACAGATACATGTAATCAGTGTGATGTTTCTGCATTCATCCATAAGCCCAACCATAGGATTCTCATGGTTGTACTGAGCAAAGGCAGACAACTTCGGAGGGCAAAAGGGACCTGAGCAAAATGACCGAGATATGAAAAACTAATAAAAGACTGAGACTCATTCAATAGAACAGACAGTCCACATAACAACACTCACATACAATCAAAGCATAACAACATAAGTGTCTTACACATATCAAAAAACCCACTAAGTACATATCTTATAAGATATGTCCCACACAAGATATTGAACACATGCCATACATAAAAAACACATGGAGAGCTTATTTCAGAAATTATGCTTAGCTGACCTACTTGAGAATATTCCATAACTGCCCAAAGGCCAGAATTTAACACGGATAATAAGTAGATGAGACACAGATAATAAGTAGATGAGATCCCACCTCCCCCCATATGCACCAACAAACACACACTTATCTTTTCCTGTTCAGTAGTTTTATTGACAGTGGAGCCAAGGAAAATTTATACTTACCTGCAAGTCTGAAATCAGGGCAACCAAATTTCTGCACCAGAAATGGAAAGGTAAGGATTCATGCTCAGAGTGCATGAATTAACATGACTTTATGAATGAAAAAGGATTCATTCAAACATGTAGAAACTTCATGAGTACATGTATTATTAGTATCTCATGGCTGACTTGATGCAGGAACAGTTTGTCACTTAATGCAGCAACCAAGGTATTCCAATTTGTCTATAAGTCAGATGATCAATTGTGAAAACACTTGTCTTGTCTGTTGTGTATTATGAAAAATTACAAATGATAATTAAAGCTGCAAGCTTGTTGGAGTCTGTGCACCTACAGTAGTAATATCTTCTCTTTGACTGTATACTGTGATGACCACCCAAAGAATATCTTAAGTAAAACAAACTAAATATGTAACACGAGACAATTTTATATTTGCCAGCAGGTGGCGCTATCACATCTGGTGGACAAAGACAAAACTGAACTTCCAAGTAGTTTAAACAAAATTTTGCAGTCGCTTGCTTTTAGTTCATCTACATTCATGTTTGCACAGTGATTCAAATAGCTGTACTTTCTGGACATTTTTTGTAATTTCAGTAGTTAACTACAAACTATTATGGTGAGACTGCTCATGTGTGACAAACAAGAAGTTCTCTTCTGTCAAGTAAAATGGCAGGTCTATTGTTCATTCAGACCATTATAACAAAGTGTTCAAGTTGAAGACTGGTTTAGTTGTAAAAGACTATATGAGTCAGATGTTATGTAACTGATGAGTAAGACAGCAGTCATTTTTTAGATCATTGCTGAAGTCACTCTAATAATCTAAAAATGTGCAAGTTAAATGTTTTATTTTACTGCTGTTGTTGCAGTCAGATGATTTGTTTACAACTAAAATGTTTTGTTTTATTTTTTGTATTTTGTTTGCAGTGAAAACCCAAGATGAGGTTGTTTTGTTTAGGACAGGTTCAGGTTGCACACATATTCCATATTCAGGTTGCACACATAAATTGGATTGTCAGCTCATCAGTGAAAATATTTGGCTATAATGATCTCTGTATATGAGATTATAGGAGATTATAAGATACAATAAGCCTTTTAATGTTTCCCTTGGGAGAAAAATGTCTTGGGCATTCAATAGAACAGACAGTCCACATAACAACACTCACATACAATCAAAGCATAACAACATAAGTGTCTTACACATATAAAAAAAAACAGTAAGTACATATCTTATAAGATACCCTATAAAAAGACGTTGCACCAATGCCCCACACAAGATATTGAACAACATGCCGTACATAAAAAACACATTGGAGAGCTTATTTAAGGAATTATGCTTAGCTGACCTACCTGAGGATATTATATAACTGCCCAAAGGCCAGAATTTAACACAGATAATAAGTAGATGAGATCCCACCTCCACCCACATGCACCAGCAAACACACACTTATCTTTTCCTGTTAAGTAGTTTGATTGACAGTGGAACCAGGGAAAATTTATACTTATTCAACTTACAGTTTGGTAACCATACCTTCTGCCTGAGGTCATCAGCTCATACTCCTTGTGGAGGATGTGTGTTATCTCTTGTGCCCGAGTCGAAGCAGAGTCGCGCCACCGGAAGTAAAGTATATACAGTATGTGATCAACCATGTTTGTTTGTTGTTTTGTCAACAGATGTTGATGAAATGCTGTCTAGGGGTGGATCTTGGACCAAGGAAGAAGCCTCTTGGATGAGAAGTGAAACGTCTTCAGACCCTAAACAGAAGTCCAGTTGTTTCAGATTCAACCTTCAAGGATTACTATGACCTGAATGAATGAGAATCTCCACCAACATATGACCAAGGAAGAGTTGATTAAATTCTGAAGCAGATCTTGTCAAATGCCTCCTTGTGCATGGATTAGTGGATTTGTGCATTTCTCCCATGCGATCCTTCATACATTTGATTTGAAATAATGATTTTTCATTTTCACATATATCATGAAACGTTATTGAACAGAATTAGTGTAAGACATCATATCTCTCCCATATTAGCCTCTCTGCACTGGCTTCCAGTAAAATCCAGAATAGAATTTAAAATCCTTCTCCTCACATACAAAATATCTTAAAGAGCTTGTAGAACCCGCTTATCTGACTAGAACATTACGCTCCCTGGATGCAGGGTTACTTGTGGTCCCTAGAGTCTCCAAAAGTAGAACGGGAGCCAGAGCCTTCAGTTATCATGCTCCTCTTCTGCTGAACCATTCTCCAGTCTCCGTCAGGGAGGCAGACACCCTCTCTATGTTTGAGAATAGGCTTGAAACTTAGGTTAGCCCTTAGCTATGCTGCTATTCTCAGCCGGGATCATACGGGTAGTTTGAACTACTTCCGGACTTTCCCAAGACGCATCGGTGAAAACGATGCCCCAGCAGACAGTCATTCTTAATGGTAATGCACGTATACAAGCTGTACCACAGTAAAACTCACACAGTCATGCCTAAGAGTTGTTGTTCACACTACCTTAAAAAAAGGGAGAAAAGTATCGTTTTCTACTTTTCTACTGAGATGTTTTGTAGAGATCGGCATTACAAAAATACACAAAATGAATAAACTGGCCCACAAAAATTATACACATGTACTAACAGTAATGCAGTCTAGGACCAAAAGAGTATGACCAGAAGAGTAGCTAATATGAGTGACAAAAACTTAATTACCCATATCACCATGCCACACTTGACCATGATGGTGGCATAGGCAGGATGTTTGCAAGACTTTTTTGGTAATTTTATGCCATAGAAAAAGTTCTTTGTGTTTGTTTTATTTAAATGAATAAGAGAATGTGAGAAATGCGTACGATGTAAAGACAGTGAATGAATGAAAATGGTAACAACAAACCGCTTTGTTTTCACCGACGATGAAGACTGGTTCCCCCTGTGAACCAGAAATGACCCTGGTCAAGAATAGGCTTCAAATGCTTGGGGACTTCCCATGATGCACTGGGCTCCTCTCTCCTCCTCTCCACATTCCAGTCTCATTAATTCATGTTACTAACTTGACTTCTACCCCATCCCTCTCTCCATCCCTCCCTCCCTCTCTCTCTCTCTTCCCCTTGAGATAACTTTTGCTGTGATTTGGCGCAATACAAATAAAAGTGACTTGATTTCACATGTAGAATAAAGTCATAATTCATTTCAAGTTTATCTGAGTCCCTTTAACATTTGGTGAAAGTAGAGTGAGAGACAACACATTGACTCAAAAAACAATATTAGTAAAGGTCATTTTAGACAACTATGCATCTGTACAAAGTAAAATAAATGCATTTATGCATTTACTATTTATTTACCATTCATTTATTGACATATTACACTGCTTCTGTGAAACTAAAACTTACCTAACCATTTCGAGCATCCTAAAGAATAATAAAATAATAATAATAATAATAACAATAATAAAATAAAAGATTCCATGCATATGAAGAAATGTGTCTCATAACAAGAGATTTGAAGAATTTGAATTTAACTTTTTATGTTTTGGGCCAAATGATCTCCTGAGACATTGCTTTAGGGCAAATGGGAGCCTCATCTTACAGAAAGCTAAGAGTGTGGTGTAAATTTCAATTTTGAAAAGTACAAAAGATATATGAAAATTAAGAAAAATACTGAGCTTTCAAGCAAAACCAATGAAATTAATCACTGGATTTAATCCAGAAAACAAAATCACCCCAGCCTCTTCACATGTATAAAGACTGAACAACATTTTATTCTGTACTTTTCCAGAATATCTGTACAATATCAACACTTTCAAGACCAGGAAATGATCACGAGTCAGTAATCCAGGCTTTATACGGCCACACATAAACCCTGCTTCAAGCACAACACAATCAAACTTCATTTCATCAAGTGTGTTGCAATCAACAATTTACCAATGATGTGTTCTGCTAAGAGCTGTTTTATATACACACACATACATATATACACACACATACATACACACACACATATATACATCTACATATATACATATACGTATATATACATTTATAAACATATACATACAAACACACACACACGTGTATGTATACATGAAACCCCGTTTCCAAAGAAGTTGGGATGCAGTGTAAAATGTAAATAGAAACAGAATCTGATGATTAGCAAAACATTGAAACCCCATATTTAATTGAAAATAGCACAAAGACAACATATCAAATGTTGAAAATGAGAATTTTCATTGCTTTTTTACAATTATATGCCCATTTTTAATTTGATGTCAGCAACACGTTTCAAAAAAGTTGAGACGTTGGCAAAAAAAGACTGGAAAAGTTGTGAAATGCTAAAAGAAAACATCTGGTGGAACATCTTAATAGTACCAATATCATTAAAAGATTCAGAGAATCTGAAGAAATCGCTGTACAAAAGGGACAAGGCTGAAAACCAATATTGGATGGCCGTGATCTTCAGGCCCTAAGACGGCACTGCAATAAAAACAGACAGGATTCTGTAGTGGACATCACTGTATTAAAAACAGACAGGATTCTGTAGTGGACATCACTGTATTAAAAACAGACAGGATTCTGTAGTGGACATCACTGCATTAAAAACAGACAGGATTCTGTAGTGGACATCACTGTATTAAAAACAGACAGGATTCTGTAGTGGACATCACTTCATTAAAAACAGACAGGATTCTGTAGTGGACATCACTGCATTAAAAACAGACAGGATTCTGTAGTGGACATCACTGTATTAAAAACAGACAGGATTCTGTAGTGGACATCGCTGTATTAAAAACAGACAGGATTCTGTAGTGGACATCACTGCATTAAAAACAGACAGGATTCTGTAGTGGACATCGCTGTATTAAAAACAGACAGGATTCTGTAGTGGACATCACTGCATTAAAAACAGACAGGATTCTGTAGTGGACATCACTACATTAAAAACAGACAGGATTCTGTAGTGGACATCACTGTATTAAAAACAGACAGGATTCTGTAGTGGACATCATTACATTAAAAACAGACAGGATTCTGTAGTGGACATCACTACATTAAAAACAGACAGGATTCTGTAGTGGACATCACTGCATTAAAAACAGACAGGATTCTGTAGTGGACATCACTGCATTAAAAACAGACAGGACTCTGTAGTGGACATCACTGCATTAAAAACAGACAGGATTCTTTAGAGGACATCACTGCATTAAAAACAGACAGGATTCTTTAGAGGACATCACTGCATTAAAAACAGACAGGATTCTGTAGTGGACATCACTGCATTAAAAACAGACAGGATTCTGTAGTGGACATCACTGCATTAAAAACAGACAGGATTCTTTAGAGGACATCACTGTATTAAAAACAGACAGGATTCTGTAGTGGACATCACTGCATTAAAAACAGACAGGATTCTTTAGAGGACATCACTGCATTAAAAACAGACAGGATTCTTTAGAGGACATCACTGCATTAAAAACAGACAGGATTCTGTAGTGGACATCACTGCATTAAAAACAGACAGGATTCTTTAGAGGACATCACTGCATTAAAAACAGAAAGGATTCTGTAGTGGACATCACTGCATTAAAAACAGAAAGGATTCTGTAGAGGACATCACTGCATTAAAAACAGAAAGGATTCTGTAGTGGACATCACTGCATTAAAAACAGAAAGGATTCTGTAGAGGACATCACTGCATTAAAAACAGACAGGATTCTGTAGAGGACATCACTGCATTAAAAACAGACAGGATTCAGGATTCTGTAGAGGACATCACTGCATTAAAAACAGACAGGATTCAGGATTCTGTAGAGGACATCACTGCATTAAAAACAGACAGGATTCTGTAGTGGACATCACTGTATTAAAAACAGACAGGATTCTGTAGTGGACATCACTGCATTAAAAACAGACAGGATTCTGTAGTGGACATCACTGCATTAAAAACAGACAGGATTCTGTAGTGGACATCACTACATGGGTTCAGGAACAAAAAAAGACATTGTCAGTGACCACAGTTTGTCACTGCATCCACAAATGACAGCTGAAACTCTACCATGCAAAAAGGAAACCGTATATAAACCAGATCCAGAAACGCCCCGCCTTCACTGGGCCTGAGCTCATTTAAGATGGACTGAGGTGAAGTGGAAAACTGTCCTGTGGTCTGACGAGTCAACATTTGAAATTCTTTCTGGAAATCATGGACGCTGCGTCCTCCGGGCTAAAGAGGAGGGGAACCATCCAGCTTGTTATCAGCACACAGTTCAAAAGCCAGCATCTGTGATGATATGGGGGGGCATTAGTGCACATGGCATGGGTAACCTGCACATTTGTGAAGGCACCATTAATACTGAACAATATATTCAGGTTTTGGAGCAACGTATGCTGCAAAATAGACAAAGTGTTTTTCAGGGAGGGTCTTGCTTATTTCTACAACACAATGTCAAACCACATTCTGCAGGTATTACAACAGCATGGCTCCGTAGTAAAAGAGTTCGGTACTAAACTGACCTGCCTGCAGTCCAGACTTGTCAGCCAATGAAAATGTTTGAAGCATTATGAAACGTAAAATAGGACAAAGGAGACTCTGAACCCTTGAGCAGCTGAAATCCCACATCAGACAAGAATGGAAAACATTCCACTTTAAAATGACATCAGTTGGTCTCCTCAGTTCCCAAACGCTGTTGTTAAAAGAACAGGTGATGCAACACAGTGGTAAACATGACCCTGTCCAACTTTTTTGAAACCTGTTGCTGGCATCAAAAAGGACATAACTTTCAATAAAAATTTTCTGTTTCAACATTTGAAATGTCTTTATGCAATTTTCAATTACATATGGGGTTTCAATGATTTGCAAATCATTGTATATTGTTTTTATTTACATTTTACACAACGTCCCAACTTTGTTGAAAACGGGTTTGTATATATATATATATTGCTCAAAAAAATTATGGGAACACTTGAATCACATATCTGATCTTGATGAAGGAATTATTCAGGTCAAAAATCTTTACTGTTGTACTTTGTATAATTTGTTAAGAACAAATATGACATAACAATCAATGGAAACCAAAATCATCAACCATTGAGGGCTGGATTCAAAATCACACCGACAATCAAAGTAAAAAAATAAATCACAGGATGATACAACTTGTGTGAATTTCATCATCAACTCATAATGTGACTGTAGTATGTTTGGCCCCTGTGTGTCTGTATGCACTCCTGACAACATCTGGGCATGATCCTGATGAGTCGGTGGATGGTGTCCAGGGGGATCTCCTCCCAGACCTGGATCAGGGCATCAGTGAGATCCTGGTCAGTCAGTGGTGGTACTTGGCACAGTCTGGCCACATACGGCCAGGCATTGTCCTGCACCAGGAGGAACCCAGGGCCCCGCTGCACCGGGAGGAACCCAGGGCCCCGCTGCACCGGGAGGAACCCAGGGCCCCGCTGCACCGGGAGGAACCCAGGGCCCCGCTGCACCGGGAGGAACCCAGGGCCTGCTGCACCGGGAGGAACCCAGGGTCCGCTGCACCAGCGTAAGGTCTGAAAATCACTCTGAGGATTTCATCCTGGTACCTAACAGCAGTCAGGGTACCGTTGGCTATGACATGGAGGTCTGTGCGACCCTCCAAGGATCTGCCTCCCCAGACCCACCACCAAACCGGTCTTGCTGGATGATGTTACAGCAGCATAATGTTCATCACGGCGTCTCCAGACTCTTTCACACCTGTCACATGTGCTCAGTGTGAACCTGCTGTCATCTGTGAAGAGAACAGGGCACCAATGGTGGACCTGCCAATCCTGGTGTTCTCTGGTGAATGTTAATGGAGCTGCACGGTGCTGGGCTGTGAGCACAGGCTCCACTAGAGGAGGTCAGGCCCTCATGCCACCTTCATGGAGTCTGTGCTGGGAGACGCAGCAAACCTTCTAGCCACCACATGGACTACACCTGTGCAACCTGATTGGGCTGCAGGTTCCGCCTCATGCTACCAGTAGTGACAAGGACACTAGCAAACACAAAACTAGAGAAGAATCAGTCAGGAAGGAGAAGAAGAGAACAGTCTGTGGCCACCACATGTAACACCAATCCCTTTTTGGAGGTTGTCTTGCCTTTTCACCTGTTGTCACTTTCATTTGCACCAAAGCAGGTGAAACTGATTCACAATCACTTGTGTTTCCTAAATGGACAGATCGATATCCCTGAAGTTTAACTGACTTGGTGTTTTACTGTGATGATTCAGTGTTCACTTCATTTTTTTGAGCAGTATGTACAGGTGTGTATGTAAAATATAATACACACACTCACACACAGAAATAAAACCAGTCCATAGTATAATAAAAAAAATATGATGCCCTAGGAATGCCCTATATTATTGATCCCATTTGAATCTATAGAAATGTCATAGTTTGAGAAAAAAAAAACACAGACAGCAGAGCTCCGCTCTCCATAAAACAAAGACAAACGTCCTTTTTTCTGATCCCTTATCTCCCTATGTTGGAAAGCTTCTTGAAATATAAATATATAAAGTGGGTAGTATGCTGATATTAAAGACCCACGTTTGGACTGAAAGGAGCCGTTCAGCAGAGGGTGATGATGCTAAGATGAATAATACTCTCATGTCTGTTAAATACGAAGCTAGTCATCAGCCAGTTCACTTAGTTTAGCAGAAACAGGTCGTCAGGGTCTGTCCAAAAGCCACTAATTCCACCTGTCAACACCACTAACACTCTCATTACATCTTTCATATTCAGTCTCTGCGAAAACAAAAGTGTAAATTAATGGATTTTGTTAAGTTTGGACAGAGAGATGATAACTGTGTTCCTGTTTCCAGTCTTTATGCTAAGCTAAGCTAAGCAGCTGTTTGCTGTACAGACATGAGTGCCATCAATGTTCTTATTCAAGACTTCAGTTTTACAGACCTGCCAGCCTTGGGAAGATATTTTGTGTAGCACAATAATGTAAGAGTAACGCAGAGTTCACAATTATGAATAAAACTCAATTTCGTGTTTAGGATTTCCATGTTATTTAATAATTGAATCAGCCTATACAGGTACACATCATACAGGTCTAATACAAAATGTAGCCTATTCAATTAAACATCTTGGAATTTGGAGGTTTAGGTACATTGTTACCTGAGGCTCCTTCATTGTCATGACAAAATTGTAAGTGCACAATGTGCAGTTACTTGGGTACATGCATGCACAGATGCACACACATACCTCCCATACCATATGCATTCCTTGTGTTTCTTCCTGTCACTATCAGCTCCTCTCATAACGGTTACAGGTTCGGCTGCAATACTTACACTATGAATACAGTAAGATGAAAAGTCGACACACAGACAACATAATCTCACGTTTGTTTGCCAAGTTAAATGCATCGTCAATGAGCAAGCCAGCTAACAATATACGCAACGATACGCTAATGTTATTAACATTTAATATTTTCCCAAGGTTGTCAGGTCTGCATTAACTTAATTCAATTCACAACCACAGCTTCGTCTTTCCTCACCAACCCCAGCCTGTTTACCTTTGCAAAGGAGTTAAAAGTCCTGGTGGAATCAGCCAAACGGTGTGAGGAAGGGTAACGAGATACAACTGAATTGGTGTTATTGATTGTTGAAATGATTGATATTAGACATTTGTCAAGGATCTCAGCTTGAACCCAGTGCCGGGATTGGTCGAACTCTTCATCTTCCAACAGGCTAAACGCTGCTGCCTCTTGCTTTTAAACTTAAACACTGCATGTGCACAACTGAACTCACAGACGTCACCAGCTTTTTGCATAATTTAGAATAACAAACCGCATCAGCGTACTTTAATGTCAAAATTCATTCCTGCTACGCAAATGAGTACAGGTTTGCAGGTGTGGATCTATTAAAACTGATCTCAATACAATACTCATATCCTGTACATGGTTACTGGTAATTAGCATAATCATTGCTCTTTTCATACGAGCTGCAAAGAGATCCATGCCTAAAGTTTAGTGCAAAAGTGCATTGAACCTCAACCTGACATCACTATTTTCATGTCTTTCTAGCAGCATGGTGTTCATTATGGTCCCGTTTCGAGGAGAGTAGATGATAAAGGGAATTAAACTCCATAAAATAAACTCCATAAGGCCAAACTCACGGCTTCAAAACACAAACCAAAGGGTGACGTCACAGTGGCTATGTCAACTTATCATTATTATATAGTCTATATCAGAAACATAGTAATTAGATTTGTGAGACTTTACACTGCTTAAGCCTCATTAAATTTCACTGAATGGGAACATTTCTTAAAGTTGAGTCAAGCTAAAGAGAGATCTCAGGTGGAAAACGTGAAATAATTACAACAATCAACAAAACTTTTTAACCCAACTAAGGCATGTCAGACGTTTGTATTACGATGGACTTGTATTGCATATAAAGCCTATCCTCTGCTAACAGAGATGCTAAGTCCCTCCCCTTACAGTATCCACCACGGCAAATTATTTCAGGAAAAATATGTTCCGACAGTAAATAATGAGAGACACGATTTTTGATTCCCCCTGAATGCTGCCATGTGATGTTTGACAATTTAGTTTGTTGTAAAGATAGTAAAGAAACATTACACTTATTGTATGAAACTCAAAAAAAAAAAACTCTCTCATAATAGAAGTCATCAACACCAACATGGGACGTGTCACTTTGGGACAGAAAAACTGGTTGAAAAGGTGAAATCATCAGAAGTCTAGCCATGTTGATAGGTGTTGGTTCTGTAAGCCAGCTAGCATGCAGATACCATTCTATAAAGGTTCAGTGAGTGTTAAACAAAGCATCACTTACACTGTTACGTGTGTTGTCTTTCTAATTACAAATTGGCAAACGTGTGTAATTCATGGCACAATTCAACCAAGATCAAAAAAATACTCATCTCTCTCCATTAACCACCATATATTTCTTCTGAAATAAGGAGATCCCTGGGAAGGAGAGGGACTTCACCTCTGTAGAAGGCCCTTCAAACTCTGCTCCCTCCTCACTGAGTTCACACTGTCAACAAGTGCAATCATTTTCTGGTATTGGGCCATTGTGCAGCTGAAAGACGTTGCTGGGCAGATTTCAGGTTCAGATAAATTAATATTTGCAGCCATTAAATCAAATTATGTGGAGGCCGTTTGCCAAAGCAGGGGAATGGTTTGGTTTGCCCTCTGTGTCGCCTCTGTAGAGAAGGAATCCAAGCCTTTGGTTGGGTTCATATTCACACACGACGACTGGTTTGCTTGCAGTTTGAACACTTGGAAGGTTCCATTTGTTTGCATCCAGCGCCCCACGTCCCACGCCCCCTGCTGGATGGATCTAGCTAAAGCACAGGAAGATTTGGTTTACATGTTGACGGGCTATCACGAGCCTGCATCCTGCAAATCAGCAGGGTTTACAACTAAACAATACACCATAAACACTGCACAACAATAAGAAAGCAGCATAACGAAGCGTAGAAAGGTGGATCCCAATGAAACTGACATTTCTCTAACAACTTCCCCTCAGTTAACAGATTTAAACTGCTAAATCAAAACTGAGAGATAAGCAGAACTTGTTTATAATACACAGGAATCATTGTATTCAGAATGGCGAGCTGTTGATGTTTCACAGGGCCTGGTAGCAGAGAGAAACGAGGTCCAGTCTTAAGAGAGCTGTGGCGTGGCTTCGCCCTGGCCAGAGAAGACAAGGCACATGATTCGCCAAGTCACTTTCTCAAACTACCTTCCACCGTGAAAAAGGTCTTCCCTTTCTGCCCTTCTGAATTAGAAAAAGATGGGGATAATTTGAATGAGACCCTGCTCTAAAGAACCACATCACCTCCCACAGGTCCAGCCAACTCAGGGACATCACCATAAGGTTTCCTCTTCAGCTGGACCAAGCCTGACAAGATTTCTGTTTGGGCTTTTGCCATTTCATGGAGTGCATTCTACAGTCAGAGCCATGAGGTTAACCTTTTCTATCCAAAAGCAACAATGGCTGGTTGATCTCAAAATCTATCAGGTGTGTGGGCAGCCTGACAGCATCACGGGGGGCTGCTGGGTAGCTACAAAAGTAGCACAAAAAACACCACTCCAGGCCATGTTTGCCAGCGTTTGACTAGGGGATGATGTTTAATTGTCGAGAGAGGAATATCCTTTCTTCTCTCTCTGCAACGGAAGATTGATTTCAAACCTGAACCCTAGACTCACTAAAAGCCTTAAATGTAGGCGTTACATTCCATTCTGTGATTTTGTTCCTCCACTGCAAACACAACAAAAACGTTCCCTTTGCCTTGGCCTGGCTTTGAGCCCAGCAGCATGTGGGGGAGGGGGGGGGGAGGAGGGGTCAGGGTTGGGAGCTACCCTGGCTGTCAGGGTCCGTCCCAGAGGAACTGGTGTCTGAATCTGAGTCTGACCCGTTTTGCTTGTCCTCTGCCAGGCTTTTCTCCTGAATCCGCCTGTGGGTGGCGCTGAGGCGAGCAAGCAGGCCCTGGTAGTCGAAACAACCACGTTTCTCACCGAATGGGTCCTGGGTCACAAAGAGAGGGACAGAAGAATAAACCAAGGGGTGAGCTGGTTTATCACTCAGCAATGCACTCAGATAGTAATTTACAATCCACTTGGACCACAATGTATAAGCTATGTTATCGTGTTCATCTTACTCCCACACTTTATGCTGTTTTTTTATTCTATTGTGCTTTTATTCTTAGTACTTCATGCTGCCACCTCTTCCATTGTACTGCTGTGTCAAACTGAATTTCCCCCCACAAGGGATCAATAATCTTAAAAAAAGAAAAGGGAAAAAAAAGGCCACCACATATGCTGTAATACCAGCTTTGCTTTAAAGGAGGAAGCTGTTCAAAGAGCTGGGAGCAGATGGAGAAACTATTTTTAGTCTGCACACATTACTCAACCTGGATAACTGGACTAAAATGAAGAACCTGATGGAATATCAGCACAGATAATATACAAATAATATAAATAACAACCAAAAGGATTATTAACACAATCACATGCCTGTTACATTGTTGTTGTCTCTAACACAGAGATGAAATACTGCAATGTTAAAATTAAATAATGCAATTCAGTCATTATTGTTTCATACACTGGTTTCAGACGCTCTAAAAATCTCCCACACAGTACTGTTTAGCACACTATATTCCATGTTGGACTTTCAGACACACTCCATTACGAGTGTCGGTTAACATGAATAAAAATGCTCAGACTGGGCCTCTTCTGTTAGTGAATAACATTAGATTACATTTTTTAAAAATCCATTCATATTCTGTGGGCCGGTTGGGAAGCTTTGGTGGGTTGCGAGTGGCCTGCAGGCCACCAGTTAACTATCTGTGCAGTACACTGTTTGTATTGTGTGTTTGATCAGGTGTTTCACACAGAATGTGTTGCCCTGCCCAGCTTTGCATTACAGATATTGCAGATGACAGTTGCTGTGTTTCTGAAAGTGTAGCCACATTTACAGGGATGACATAATGTCAGTCTACTTTTAGTTACGCTCTCAGCCAGATGCAGTCTTGATTGATTAAATGTCAATCAGACTCTGAAGTAACAGGGTAATTTGGTTGGTACCCTTAAAAGTACTGAGTTTGGTCCCCAACCCTAGTGTGATTTGTTTCTCTAAGAACCTGCCCTTTGCATGCACAGACTTAGCTCAGCAGTTCTACTGTCAGGTCATGAAGGTGCCTGACGTCAATACCTTTACACTACGTTTTGTCAAATCTGCATCAGCTGATGCTTTGGCCTCTACAAGGTTCCTCTTCCTGTCTGTACAGACAAGAATGACATGCATTACTGCTGACACACAAGGAAACGGGATGAGGTCATCAGGAGGTGCCCAACCCTCACAGAGTGTTTTGGCCTTTATCCTCAACGCTCTCTGGTTAGCAGGCCAGCAGCGGTGGCCAGGTCACTGCCCCTCTTATCCGGGTTTTCAGGCTGTCCCTGCCGCCCCCCAACTAGATTACGCTAACACTAGATTAACGGTACATTATGAGCAAATCCTCCTGGACCCTCTCCTCAGTCTTCAAAGGACAGCTACGTAAAAGGTAACGTTAGAGCAGCGTAGCTCCTTCAGAGAAGAGAGCAGGGCGTAACAAGCGAGCTGCAGAATGACGATGAAGTGGTGAATGAGAGCAGAACAGAGGAAAAGGTCAGCAGTAAGTTATCAATGTGTGTTACTTAATAAATGATGCAGCTTCTCAAGCCTAAGAAAAGTCGTACGTTGTTTCCCAACTGCTGCTATGTGACGTTAGCTACATTCATAGGAAGTCATGTTAATTAGCTGCTGGTCATTACTACCTGCATGTCCAGTGTTAAGATCCTCTGTTAGTAACCACAGCAAAGCTGGTGACATCACTACTTCATTAACTTGTCCAGGAAGTGATCAGCTACAAACTTAGACTAAACTCACATTTGTCCTGTAGACATACATCTGGATAGTTAAATGATATCTTAGTTTTCAGATGAGTCTATTAAACTGGTTGGTTAGGAGAAGAAAGGAGGATGGTGACCATGGAGGAGCTGAGGTTAGTAAAGCTAATTAGGGATGCAAACTAGTCACCTTTCAAGTTAATGAGAAGTTTCTTAGATTTTAATGACAAATGTCTTTACAGAATGGAGTAAATACTGGTCACATGTTGCCTATCTAAGTGCTAAAGTGTGTTACGGAAAGAAAGAGTGAGGGAGGAAAGAGAGGCAGAGGACAGGAGAGAGAGAGGGTGCAGTGGGAGGTCAGGAGCTATGAGAGGAGGGAGGAGAGAATTTTAGCTTGAGAAAACGTTTAACTCGATGCAGAAAACTGTTATCTTTTAATTTTCAGTAAATGGTGTGAATAATTTTCTGTGTTGTGACATTTAATATTTTGATATTACTTTCTACAGATAAATATCAAAACCTGTCCATTAAGACACAAAAGACAAACATGAATAATCCTATCTATAATGATCACATGAATACGGGCTGGCATCACATCCTCATGGACACCTAACTATGGACCAACCTGAAAGTGGAGCTGAAGCAAAAACATTATTCAGTTTAAAGAAATGAACAAAAACATGATCATCGAGAAGTAAAGGTAAAGATAAGTGGCTTATATTTCTATTAAAGATAATTAGTAATTAATCATGTATATATGTGTATATAAAAACATTACAAGGGATAAATTTTGTATATAAAAGAGCATGTTTAAAAGTGTAAATATGTGTAGATGTTTGTATATAAATGAGTTCATGCAAATATGGGTTTTGGTACATGTCTGTGTATAATTGTATGAATGTATATATTCATAAGTCAGAAATTATGGGACAAAGGAAGCATAATATAGTTTATGTATATTTTTAATGACTGAATAGTGGATTATATAAGTTTATACTTCTTCCTACTCCTTTTCAAGAATGTGAATTGATTTGTTGGTTTGTTTATATGTTGTGTTATTGATTGTACTGAGTGTTATGCTTTTCATTTATTTATTTTTTGTTTTTGCATCTTCGAAATAACTTTTTTTCCAATTCAATTCAATTCAACGTTTAAGACAAGTCCAATGTGAAACACTTGAAGTTATGAGGAACGTCTCCTACTAAATTCTTTCTTCTAGGGATAAGCAGATCTACTGTTGTAATTGTGGGAAATGTAAAAATAATAAGTGTTATCTGAGAATAAGCATAATGTTTTGAATTGCATCTGAAAGGCAAGAACTTCACTGCTTGTCAGTGTCAGAGTGTCCCAACTGTATTTGAAATCAGGGCTGTATACTGGTAAATCTGCATCAATCTCACATAATGTCCTTTAATTAATATACAAATGGAAAATTAAAACCATAGACGACAAAGAACAAGGACTAGAATAATATAGTCACCTGCATGTTTTGTCCCTGTAGATGCAGTCTCTCTTTGCAGACTCCCTCATAGAAATCATAGTATTCTAGGAAGGATTTTTCCATCACACTCCTAAAAAAACACAAGCCCACACAGATCAGCTGATAAGTAGAAAGACGAGACTTAATGAAGATGGAAGTAAGAAGGACAGGAAATTAGTGCAGATTGTCTAATGAAGTCAATGTAAGATGGAAGGAGAGTAAGGTTTAGCTGCTCTGCTGGTCTCACCACAGAGCCTCAGGACAGGGGACTTTGCCCTCCAGCATGTCACACACAGCCACTCTCATTGTTTCATGGCGGATACACTCGTTGTAGTTCTTACTGTCACCTGGGTGGCGCTCCTGAAAGACACACACACACACACACATTACTGTAACCTTATGGAAAAACTTCAATTAAAGTTAAATGAATGATCTATGTCAGAGTTATGCCTGTTATGCAAAAGAGTTGATTTCCACCTGACATGAACTCTCACTGTTTGTTGTCTGGCCAATGTTAGTGGTCTCGCCCACAAACATCAACAACACAACAGAGTTGTGTCTGTATCTGAGGTTACAGTGTGAACAGGAAGGGGCTGAGCACACAGGCCTGAGGGGCTCCACAAGGATGGATGTATGACTTAACTGTTTGGGGTTTGTGAGGAAGCCCAAAATCAAGTTGCAACCGGTTCCAACTTTACGTTTCTTAAAATAGAGCTGTCAGTCATCACAGTTTGTTTCTCAGCTAGTGTGTTGCTGAGCGAGGAGACAAACTGGTTGGTAGTGAACCACCGGCTCATGCATGGCACTATGCTTCTTTTGTGCAGTCACCCAGCCTCTCTGGATTCCTGGCTGCTCAGGGACTGTTGCAGAATGGCTTGGAGAGGAGGTACACTAGGTTGGTCCGGACCGGCTACTGAAGGCTGGGTGACTACTGCATGTAATGATGTATCTTCCATGGTGTGGAGCCGTGTTTCCAGTTCGCTCAGCCTCACCTCCACTACATAGTGTGTAGCAGGTAATCTGATCGCTGTGATGAAGAGTTAGCAGAATGAACACAATCAAGCTAGATCAGCTAAATATGCTAACATCGTTTCATATCTTCTGTTTAGTTTAACGGCCTCAGGATATCGTTTTAGATTGAGTTTAGTTTGGTTCAACAGCCGTGTATGTGTGAGGAAATGGTTTAACCTGTCGTTACGGTCCTTTAATCATTTTAGTTGATTTCTCTGCCCCACACTTCATCAAAAATACATTTGTCAGTCATTATTTTAACTGCATACTCCAGTTAGGGCATAAAACCGGTATAAGATTTAATTTAAGTCCAATGCTTAAGTAAAAATACTGATCCTCCAGTTCAGGGCGGTGTGAACTGAGGCCGGCATTCCCTCACCTACGTCTGCAGCCGGACTTCACTAGATCTACAAACTCTGGTTGTCTTTTTGATCACACCATCGACATATTTGCTGAGGTATGATGTCACTAGTGTTGATTTGGTCATTCATTTGTTTTCATTTAGTTCTAGTCCTATGTCAGTGTCGAAGGGTGCAACGTCAGTATCTCATAACAGTTAACACCTATTGGTTATGTTTAACAAAAAACTGGTACATTCAGAGAACTTCATTAACACTTAGTAAATTCCATCTTTTCCCTGGAAGTCATGTATTTGTGCAGAATAATGGCAATAAAGGACTTTACCAGGCGAGTGGCAACATTTTGGTTAAGAGTAGCTCAGTACAGTTATAAAAGAGGTGGTACAGATGATAAAAAGTTAATATGCCTGCCGCAGTTAGTCATAAGCCAAGGTTCAAAGATGGTTATGCTGACAGGATAATAAGGCAGACAGCTAAACTCATCACAGGCACAGAAATGGCCAACAAGATGGCAAGATTTATAACTTAATATCTTTGGCATTAAAGGTTCGTTGACTCAGTTGAATTTCCAGATCTTAGTAACGCACCACAATGACCACAAATGCATGAGGCCATATTTCTAAGAATTTCATATCATTTTTTACATGGTATTATTAAAGGTAATAATAGGGTTCAAACTGTACCTGTTCAAACCCAGGTTCATTGTGATAGGGGTTCTCTGTCATCAGAGACTGGATGGAGATGAGGACAGATGAGATACTCTGAGCTGGACTCCATGCTGGGCCTGTCCATGTCCTACAACACATGCACAGGTTATAGCAACATAGAAATGTTCTTAAATTCAAACAGGAACGAGTCAGCCCTCTGCGATGCGAAGACAATGTGCTCCCAGTGTACGGTTTGATGATCAAATCATACCTGACTGCTCACTGTACATACAAAACAGACTGAACGGTTTCTACTTTTCTCTCACTCTTCTGTCCCTTTCTTTCTTCCTTGCTGTGCAGGTGCTTCTAGCCATAAACTACATTTGACCTTAAAAACTACAGCCCTGACTCCAAAAAAACGTTGGAACGCCATAAAACAATAAAACAGAATGCGATAATTTCCTAATACTTTATGACATTCAGTTATATTAAAAACAGTACAAGGCCAATGTACAATATCTAAAGTTGTACATCATCAATTTCAATGATTTTTTTGTAAATATTTGCTTATTCTGAATTTTATGCCAGCAACACATTTCAAAAAAGCAGGAACAGGGACAACAAAAGACTAAGAACGTTATGGAATGCTCAAAAACACCTGATTGGAACATTCCCCGGTTTAAGAGGTCGATCTGTAACAGATTATATTATTATTATTATGAAAGAGGCGTCCTTGAAAAGCTCATTCATTCACAAGCAAAGCTTTGGCTACTGAAAAAAAGGCTAAGAGTTTGAGGAATCGACTCATAGCTTAGCTTCAACTATGCGAAAGCCTGACAATGGTCAACCAAAATTTCATCCAACTGTCCAATGGCTGGTCAGGAGCAGCTGGGTCAGTCAGTTTGGACTATGATCACTCCTCCCTCCCCCATGTAAACTGCACAACAAAAACAGGATCAAATCTTACAGTGTACAGCCAGCTTAAGCTGCAAGACTTGTAGAATCTGTAGGATTCTTGTAGAGGAACAAATAATTAAATAAAAAAAGGAATCATGACTCACCCAAGGATGCTGAGGCAGACCTTGCCATTGCGGTAGAAGTTGGGGTTGAAGCGAACATTGTTGTGACCTGTGGTGATGAGCTTGACCCGCGGTGGGTGGATGGGGTAGTCTGGGGGGCAGCGGAACAGGAAGAGGAAGAAGCCACCTTCGTACGGTGTGTCGAATGGCCCCGTGATCAAGGCATGGATCTACGAAGGTGGGAACGAGAAGGAGGCAGAGGGCGTGAATTAACGGTTGAGAGAAAGGAAGCATGAGCGGGTATGAAATGTCGGAGATCGTGAGGGATGCTGGGGATGCATGAGAAGAAAATCTCACCTATTATACAAACGACAACATATATTACAGAACATTTAAACCGGAATAAACAAACGGTTAAAGGAGTCATACTTTACAAGTCTTCCATTACTTTACCGTCAACAAAACAAAACAAAGACGGCTTTTGGAGTAAGTTGTCGGTTTTTTTGTTTGTTTTTTCAGAAAATGAAAAAACATTAAAAACAAAGTCAGCTTTTGTTTTTTTCCCCTTTCCATCCCCATCACATGTATTCTTCCTGTGCTTGGTGGGTGCAGCTGTCAGTGCTCAGGGCAGCACTAGCTTCCCTATTAGCATCCTCACCACTGGTACCAGGTTCAGGTTGGGTGGCAGCGGGTGGCGTAGCGACTTGTTTGAAAAACGCACAAATTTTGGCCCTTTTTGGCCCTTTGGTGTCGACATTTATCCATCTTGGTTTTGGGGAAGTTTTTATTGCATGTAACGTAGGTTACTGTCACTCAACGTGTCTCCTCTACTTCACTCTGTGTGTCTGTGTGTGAAGCCAGAGCAGAGCAGGATCCATGTTTTCATTTCTTGGAGAATAATGCATGGATCTTGATTTTTAAAAAAAAGCATATTTAGGGGCTGGTATCAATTAGTGGGTGTAATTTGGTGCAGATCTAAATAAAATCTGAATCCACCAGATGTAAATGGTTGGTTGTGTTACGTGCCCCTCCTTGCCGGCACCCCCACCCCCATTTATTTGTGTATTTAATCACTTGTCAATAATGTCTGCTATCTCACCTCCTCTTTAAGTGCCTATTGGCTGAGCCTGCTCTGCCTCTGCTGGCCCTTACACAAAGTGCGTATGTGGGATCCAGCATTCATGACGATTGGCTACAGTTGAATATAAAGCCCGAGGGGGAGGAGTGGCTCTCTCTTCTCCAACAGCATAAACCTTAGTCCTGTGTTGTCCTTAGCAACACAACACAACACAACACAACACAACACAGCACTCCTTTATCTGGATCTGCACCTAAATTTAATTGGGTCTATTCTGACCCAAGACCTATCCTCCACCAAGGTTCATGTGGTCCTGGGATGCCGTGGTTATACGAGGCCTGCCTTAGCAACACAGGACTAAATTAATAATATAGATTATTAGTTGAGTTGAGAGTTACCAGCAGTCTTGCTTTTGGTTTTGGTTCCTTGTATGACGTTGACACTTGTAAGACAGGTTTCGTTGCCTTGGATTACTCTGTGGCCTCACTAGCACTGCAGCACTGCCCACAAGGGTAACAAGGGTTGATGCTTGCTTATTTTTACAGACATGTGGCTCTATGAAAACATACCAGACACAGCCATCCAGCTACATAACCTCCAGTAGGACCCGAAATGGTGGGCTGTGTGTTTACATTAATAATGACTGTTATGTAATATAACCGCTGTTCACCACACCTGGAACTTTACTGGTAACGTACAGGACGTTTTATTTAGTTTTATTTAGTTCTACCCAATTTCCACCAACATGACATTTTAAACCTCAAGGATCAGCTGACGTCAAGATTCTAGCATTCTTGTGACTTCACATAAATGCAAGAAAATTTTAGGAAACATAAATCTGCAGACATCCACTGAGGTACACTTTTTTCCAAGGATGGTTTTGATGGTTTTATTACAGACCTTGGAATGTTGTGCTGTTTACAATTTAAATTAGCCGTCTCACCTTTCAGCAAGAATACAAGAAACAAAACCCCCACCCCGCCCAAGATGGCACCATTTTCACCTTGTTTTTTTCAAAAAAAAAACCTTGAGTGTATCTAATTTAATCGAGATTTTGTCTGGATATGAAGCACTTTAAATGAAAAGTGTAAATGGGGTCAAGGTGTGAATTCCTGTTGCCAGGAGACCCGGCTTTTTACCTTGGTCATGTCTTGAGGATCAGGCACGACAAACATCCCTGGTGGAGGTTCCTTGTAGATGGACATGATGTCCCTGAAGAGTCGGACAGAAAGAGGCAAGGAGACAAAATCGGTTCTTGAAAGGAAAAACTTAAGAATCTCACATAGATACCTTATCTGTCCCTGAACTGCCCAAATTTTGTAGTAACCAATTTCCATGGGGACTTTTTCTTTCAAACTAAATGTCCACTATGAACTCTTGTATCTGTGTTATGCCACACGGGGTAAGTAACTCCTTTCACACAAGCTCAATGCAGTGTTTTCAAGGCGCCCTAACATTCTGTGTGAATGCAATGAGGGCTTAACGGGGATCTGTTTTGTTCCACCTCTGTGATGGTAGTGGAGGTAGTAACAGTGCCGAAATGAAAATCTGTGTGTACGCGAGGTGGAAAGGCAGGAAGGGGCTGTGATATTATGACGACGTATTATGTGTGCTGTCCAAACTGGAACACTAAAGCCCCATCCAGACAGCGTTTTCATTCCGTGCCAGTTGCGCCTTTATTCTGCCCCGACTGAACGCAATGAAGGTGTAACGGGGTGTCAACTTGTTCCACCTCTGTGACGCCTTGGGAGGTAGTAACAATGCCGAAACAGGCGTCTGTATGAATGAAGTGCCCCGGCGTTGCGTAACAAGTGTGACGTTGTGGTAATATGTTCAGTTGTGCGACCTACGCCTGGGGATTTAAATAAGCGGTAGCAACAGGAAGTCTGTTATTTGAAGAACAAGCAGAGTAAATGGCTACTAAACTGAGGAGATAGTGAAATATATCAGCTTTTATGCTCGCTGTTGCGTCGCCTCTTAACATTGCGGACCGCCGGCACACACTTTTGAACGCACACACCGAGGTGGCCTTGTGACGCCTTGGGCTGGTCCAGTTTGAACACACCGATGGGGTCACAGAGAAGGGAATTCATTTCGGCGCTGTGGCGCAATGCCTGTCTGAACGTGGCTTTAGAAAGCAGCCAGTCGCAGTCAGTAGCTAACTCAAAGGAAAAAGAAAATTTACCATACATGTCTTCTAATTGGGGAGGCAGCACATCATTTGGAAGCTCATCTCTTATCATCCAATTATCATCATCCACCTTTATTCCGCAACGGCGTTCTCTATAATAATTGTGCTGCTCAACACAAATGTAAAACTAGATGCCAACGCTGCTGTGTTGTACATCACATCTCTTTTTCCAGCAGAACTTTAGCATTCTATCTAAAATCTGTAATACACTGTGGCAGCTTTATGCTACTGTGTGTTGTTTCGCGGTTTGTTTGTTCAGAGTAAATAAACTAAGGTGGTGTACAAAATGGTCTTTGTTGTGGCAATATTGCACAACTTCTGTGTAAAAAAAAAAGGGCTGGGGAAATTTCAGTTAAGTCTTTTTGTAATCTTGTTTAATCAGGAAGCAACATGTAACTTCTTAAAGACAATGATCAAAATGTGTTTTACTTTTAAGCGCAAGTTTAAAAAATTAAGAGGTAAAATGCATTTAACCTAAAGCTCATTATGTGTTTTGTGTATCATTGGCCAAACGTGTTTTTTTAATTTTTTTTGTGGGGTCCTTATGGGGGTTCCAAGGGGTGCCTAGTAAAAAATAAAACAAGGTATAATTTACATTCATTATAATTCCATCCATAGGTAACATAGTGACAGATGATATGATTGTTTTGGTCATGTGCTTGATACTGTCTGTAATAAATCATCAAAAAGCTAACTTCTTATCACATGGTGGGCCCTGAGGAAATAACCTCATCAATGGGGTCTGTTGTCTAATAAGTCATTTTAAGAGTCATGAAATCAAACACTTTGGTTAGCAATCGGCTAATGTACGTTTAATACTGGAGTTTCGTGGAAGTAATTTGTAAATTCCCCAAGGTTGAAACCTGTGTGGCTTTCATTTTCGACTTCGATAGGTCTCTGACATTCCAGGGCCTGAGCCTTATCGAAACTACACCACCGTGAAAAGAAAAGTCTTCGAAAACTGTCAAGTCACTTATGTTTGTTACCTCTTTATTCTCAGGATGCACTGCTGAGAAGCCTTCTCGTTGTCCCAGTCTGTGCTGAGGGTTGGGTCCCAAGAAGTGGCGTGAATTTGGGACACGAGGCCCGATCCTGCCACTCCGCCGACCCCTAGCCCTACACTGGGGATAGGTGAGGAGTTGTGTACGGTCGTAGACACAGCCATGACTGATGGCGAGGAGCCGGGGATGGATGTGTTCCCATAACCAGCTGGGGTAGCACTGACAGCAGACATGGGGGCCACCAAAGCGGTTAGGCCACTCTGCGCGGCCGCGGCAGGAGGAGGGGAGGCCGTGTTAGCACTGTACTGCGCACCGCTGGCTGCCGAATGTCCTCCAGGCAGAGAGTTCGTCAACGACGGCAACAAGGAAACTCCGTTGCCCTGCCCGGTAACGCCTAAACCAAGGGCACCGCCGCTGGACTCCTCTTGAAAGCTGTCTGCCATAGTTCACTAGCTAGTGACGATAAGCTACAATATAACAGTTGATGAAGACTAATTTATAAGACCAGCTAACTGTTAGCAACATTGACAGCCGAGTGTAAAGTTAACCTCTGCTTATGTCCAGTGGGACTTAGAGAGCAGAAAAACGGGAAAGAGCTGAGCACACAGGCGAGGCCAGAAAACAATGTACTTCATCCATTGCCATTGGCTAACGTTACTTCTCTTTAGCTTGTTATTGTCCGGGCCTCCAAAAAAAAGTATGAATTAGTCAGCAAAATGACATCGTCCGCCTTTCCGCCGGTAACGACGCAGCTCACCGTCCAGTGGTTATCGTTTTAAAAGAATATGGTATCAGAATATCTGGTTCGTTGCAGACCACTTTCACGCTAGTCTGTGTTCACATAACGCAACTTCAGGCTGATTTCTCACCAGTCTGAAACGTAAATGCGTCAATATCCGGTGAGAATTTTCAAAGTAAAATTTCTCTTTTGGTGTTGATTCGCTCTCGTCTGTTCTTCACACACTCATTGTTGCGATGTAAGTCTAACAGGCAGTGGTATGGCGAAAATAGAATGAGAACCTGAGATTAATGTAAATTAACTTAAATTACTCTCATATACTCCAAGTATTGCAGACCTGCCTGTGTCAGACAGCATCATGAATGGAATGTGTCTTTAAAAAAAAAAAAGGCAAGAGTTGACAAATGTACAATGAAGACCGATATAGCCTACTACCTGTCCGGACGCCATATGAAAATGACAGGTCGGGCAATTTGTTTTGACATACGGGTACAGTGCACACACACATATACACAGACCATCACTTATCCATCCCCCTCAACAAACCTCTGATCTGCACAAACATCAGCCATTCTTAGAGTGTTAGTGTCTCCTGGCCACGATATTCAGAATGCATCATTCCGTCCAACATGGTGCAACATCATAATATTACATGATAATATAGATTACATAATATTACATGATAAATTAATAAGTGCAGGTACTGAGTCCGTCCATACATTTAAAACTTTGTCCTGTTTTTGTATGTCACAGTCCTTGATTTGAGTGGTATAGGGGCCATGCCACTTTCCAATGGCATAACTCCAGCATGTTTAATTTAACTTTTTAAGATCATAAGCATCAATCAAAGCCACTATCAAACTTTCTGCCAACCAACAGCATCTGAACAGATAAAAGCTCCGAATAATAGTAAATAACTGAAGCTCAGAGGGTTTAACACGCTTCTTACAATTAGAAAGAAACGACAGAAAGATTAAAATAGAGTGAAACTAAAGCTTTTTGGTGACACTTGGAAGCATAGAATAACACATCCGTGAAAATAAAACCGTACCACTGCTTTTTTTTCTCAGATTTTAGGATCAGTCCCTTATGAGAACGTGACATGAATCCAGTGCCTTGCTGAAGTGCTCAAATCCCCACTTAAATCACTCATTTTACTGGATAACAATTGAACATATAATTGTTTAATTTAACACAATACTTTTAATGATTTAATAGTAAGTGACATGAGTTTTATTTCACATATTTATTAAAATGAAAAATCAAAGATCTGTGCGCCAACAGCCCAAGGTCAGAAAAAATGATTGAATATCTGTAGATACTGACCACTATACACCAGCTTCCTGATTGTTTTATTTCCCTTTTTTTTATTTAGTAGGTGGACACCTGATACCTCAGGCTACCGACTACCTCCACCCACTGCAGGTTCGTACCAGGCTGACATCGGTGTAGAGGATGCCATCATATACCTGCTTTGTAGAGCATGCACACACCTGGAGAAGCCAGAAAGTTCTATGAGGATCATGACTTCTACCAGTGCTTTCAACATCGTCAAACTACTCCAGCTGGTTTAGAAGCTCTGTGTTGCAGCTGTGGCAAACGGAGCGTCGCTCTCTGAGTCTTCCCCAGTATGACGAGTGGAAGTAACAAAAATTTCATGATTAAACTGGAGGTGATGAAAACACACATGAATAAAAAAGGAAGTGGTAAAAGTGGATGCGAAATGAAAAATGGAGTGATATATTGTCATTTGACTTGCTAATCTAATTGACATTTTATTTCATTTCATCATTTACAACGTGTAATTTGTTACTTCCGGACTGTTAAAAAAGAGCAGTTGTATTTCCACAGTATAAGTGCAACCAAATTTTCTAAGCAATGAAAGTTGAAAAACACTGCAGACTTTAATTATTCCAACCATTTATTTTAGACAGATTATTCAACCAAAGTGAGGTCTTACATAAAACTTCTGGAAAACAAAAATAAGCATAGGAACATAAAAATGTAGAATTGGAGGTTTGTCAGCCTCAGGTGTGAATATTTTTCCGACTGGAATGGCCTACCAGCTCATTTAAGTTCCCATTCTGGAAACCTCCCTACGGATGTAAGAAAGGGATGGACCAGGGAGCGAGGAAGGAAAGGAGACAAGGGTGAGAAAAAGGGTAGGTGATGGGAGCTGTGGGCGTGTCTACAAGTTTACATGGCAAAGAGGATGAGGAATGCCACCATCAGACAGAAGAGACCCATAGCCTCAGAGAGAGCGAAGCCCAGGATGGCGTAGGAGAAGAGTTGCTGCTTCAGGGATGGGTTCCTGTGGAGGACAAAAAGGTTCACAAAGTCAAATCTACAGCTCATTCAATGTTAATCTGAATACAACAGGTGCCTGCAAAGAAAAAAAACAAACAAAGGTCTTCATGACAAAACTATCAATCTGTATACAAACACTGAAAATAAATGAAATCCCTCTGCCTTTATAAAACCAAATGAACCAACACTGAACAACAATCTGTGTGCACTCTGATAAAAACAAACCCATTTACATGTGAATGCTGTGAGATGACCTGTAACATGCAATGAAAATGACATGAGCAGTTATGTTCTATCCATTATGATGTGCTGAGGCCTGAACTATGAAGCAGAATTTGTGGTTAGTGGGTCAACTTTGAGGTTATTCTGGGGTTTTAGTGTTACTGGGGTTCATGCTAACCTTAGGCTGCATATCCAACCTGGAGTCTCATTTATATAACAGTACATATGATCCATGCCAAATGTGTTTGTGTGCATAAAACCATATTTTGAGACATGTGATAACGTCAATCTTTGTCTCACTGTACATTCATGGCATTGTTACTTCAGAGAATCGTCTCCTGCTTGGCATTATGTATTTGTGGTCCACTGCATTGATAAGAACTCAAAATTCAGAGTCAATGATCCTAAGCCTTGCAACTTTGTCCAATTCTGCGGCCGTGGTGAGTTTATTATGCATTTTCAGCAAAAGCATCCCGTCAGCGTCACCATGTTCAACCCTTGACTTCTTACTGTGCTTACTCTCCTTTTTAATCATTCTTTGTGAACCAAAATGTTGCAACTCACTCAAACCCAGTAAAATCATTTGTCGCCATTTTAATGCACGAACGGAAGTCATGGAGTGCATGACTTCTGGGGCAAATACAGAAGTTAGTTTAACGGAGTTGATTTTCACAAAGCAATGCATGTTCACTTGTACGTCGTACCTACAGTATATAAACAGGTTTAATCATGCACACAGTTACCAACTAGTCTTCATTACGGCTGCAACTAGTGATAAGTAAGCTATACATTATTTCTGGCTTTAATTGCTGTGGATAGTGTTGACTAGGATTTACTTCAATGGCTTGTGCCAATTTTAATATGAAATGCACTTGTTTTTTTTTCTGTAAAAGGTTGTTTACATCCACACCGAAGTCTATACACGCATTAACAAACTGTAACAATTGTGCAAATGCGCTTCAAAGTGGTGATATACTATCCATTTGCATCTGCTCTAGGCATGACTGTACGCAGGGTTTTAGAAATACAGAGGTCCAAACTGGCAAGGAGGCTTCGGGGGCATGGCCCCCTGAAAAAGTTTTGATTTCCCTGATGTGTATTTTAACACATTTAGAGGGCAAATATCAGATATTTGCTTTTAAACTATGTCAGTGGACAGTAGCATAAATTATGTGTCAAGCAGTAATGAATGAGAATGAGGTTAAATGTTGCAGTGAATGATCCATCCTCTATGATTTGTTCTTTCCCTTAGTATTCACCCCCCAGTCCCTCATCTGTGACTCCTCACTGGTCTCTCCTGTCAAAGCGCACAAAAATTAAGTGAAATTCTATACACCTTATTTATTTCATCTTTGTGTTTGCATCATTTTGAATTTGAATGATAGAAATGTGCCTCAAACAGTACATAAACATAAGAAAGATGTGTTATACAATGATTATATATTATGACTATAATTATGCTATAAGTTTGTGTCGTTATATTGAGCCTATAGGTTCCACTGTAATGACTAAAGAACATAAATCTCAGTGGTAATCAGTCCTACATTGTTTGAATGTGATCAGGTCAGTTTGTGTTGAACAGCACAGAGACATCATGCTGATCCTATCCTAGTCACAGTGGGCAGTACCTGCTCTTCCCCGCTCATCTTCATCACCTTCTCTCCCTTTTCTCTCCGTCTCCCCTTGTCCTGTGTCTCTTCAGTGTTTCCCCTACCATTGTACAGGCCAGGCCAATGATGTTTAAGACTGGACCAGAGGAATGCTGGCTTTTATCTTCAGTGATTTTTCTCCCAGGATTCTCAAAGCTATAGTAAGTTTATATTATTTAATATTTACTTGTGTAACTGCAATGCTGGCTCATGTTTTCATTGTCAATTAGTAGTGCAACGGACCACGACTGGATGGCCTTCCACAAATCGGGCCGTATGTGATCACTCGCAAAAG
This sequence comes from Chaunax sp. Z400, assembly GCA_037577475.1. NCBI lineage: Eukaryota > Metazoa > Chordata > Actinopteri > Lophiiformes > Chaunacidae > Chaunax > Chaunax sp. Z400. Next base: position 4,767,915 of record CM075197.1, on the reverse strand, counting down.
TTAAACTGTGATGGTGTGAAAACAGTTTTAAGCCTATTATACTCGCTACACTGAATTGGGTTTTTAAAAAAAGGCACAAACACTGCCTAACTGGAAGGAGACAATCTCTGCTATACCAAAGGAGGGCAAAGACTAAATGGAATGTGGGTCCTTTAGACCAATATCAGTTCTTAATGTAGATTATAGACTATTTACCTCCATCGTGGCCAAACGATTAGAAAAGTTCCTACCTAAATTGATGCATAATGACCAGACAGGATTTATTAGACAACGCCAAACACAAGACAATCAATATACGACGAATATTACTAATTATAGACCACATTCAAAACAATAAAATTAAAGCTGTAGTGATAAGCTTGGATGCTGAAAAGGCGTTTGACTCTGTAAATTGGAACTTTCTTTATCGAGTCCTACATAGATTTTGTCTGCATGACACAATTATGGAGACAATACAGGCACTATATAATAAACCCACTGCCAGCTAAACTTTCATGATCGGGACATGCCCTTTACAGTAATGCTGATATAATTCAGTCAGTACCCTTAAATAATATAGAGTTCTGTACCCAAACCCACATTTAGTGCCTCAAATAAATTCATTATGCGTCTATTCAATGTCAATGAGGTAATCATGCTTTTAATCCTCAACTAGTAAATATTGTTTCATTAAAGAAAAAATGAGTGATATCAGGGACTGAAGAGCAGCATCACTGCTAGAAACACATCAGGGTGCTGTCAATAATCCATGGATGAGAACAAACCCTACCTTGCGTAGCCAATGATGAGGCTGCCGAACACCGTTCCGATTCCAGCTCCTGACCCGGCCACACCCACTGTGGCAGCACCAGCACCAATAAACTTGGCAGCAGTGTCGATGTCCCGGGAGACAGCACTAGTCTGGAAGGAGCGCGTCAGGACTGCAGACTGGCTGAGGGGCAACAGGGCCTGGGAGAGGAGAAACTATTAGAGTACACTACTACTACATCATCAGCAAAGATGATCTGTGGATCCACTGTTCAGTCAGCTACACAGTACTTTGCACCACAGACATTTACAGTGACACTGGAGACCCACTACATTTTTAAACCATGGAAAATGAGGCTGCTAGTACAAAGCAAAATGCAGTTTTAATCTAGGTTAATTTTACTGGTCAAGTGGCAGAGAAATTGCAATGGTGAAAAGAATTACTCAACCACCACCAACATCTATTCATTGATCTGTTCCATGCCACAGCAGTGCAGCGCTGCACGAGACCAGTAACATCTTGCTGCTCCCATTCAGTGGAAAGGACTCCAGGGACTCCAGGGACTCCAGGGACTCCAGGGACTCCAGGGACTCCAGGGACTCCAGGGACTCCAGGGACTCCAGGGACTCCAGGGACTCCAGGGACTCCAGGGACTCCAGGGACTCCAGGGACTCCAGGGACTCCAGGGACTCCAGGGACTCCAGGGACTCCAGGGACTCCAGGGACTCCAGGGACTCCAGGGACTCCAGGGACTCGTCTGACGTGTCATCAGCCACCATTGAGGAGGTGGAGGGCAGACAAAACTGTTGAAGTGGCAGACCTTCCTTATGGAAGAAGGCTCTGGTGGACACCATCACAAATGTCAGAGCAGGTATGGAAGAAGACCAAGTGAGCAAGACTGTGAGGCTCAAACAGCCTGGAGGTTGGACAAGGTGGGGAGGCAGTCTGCAACACAGGGCTGCCGACCAAAACACCTCAGGCTCCCAGGTTACATCAGTGATGATGCTTCCCACAGCTTCCAAAAGATGCATCTTGATCCCCCTTTTTTTTAAAAGAGGGCAATTTATAAAAAACAAACAAAAAAACATCCAGGAGTACAGCGCAAGTCAAACGTTTGGACAGTTTCTCATTCAATGGGAAACTGTCCAAATGTTCAACTTGTTCTGCATGTGAACATGAGGATCATGATCATCAATATCAATGAGCTACTAATGATTTTCAGTCGCACACTGTGTGAACATGACAACACCCAACGTTATCTTGGAACTGTTTTTAGTCAGCAACTAGTCCATCGTATCCTCCTGGACCCTCTCCTCAGTCCTCAAAGAACAGCTACGTAAAAGGTAACGTTAGAGCAGCGTAGCTCCTTCAGAGAAGAGAGCAGGGCGTAACAAGCGAGCTGCAGAATGACGATGAAGTGGTGAATGAGAGCAGAACAGAGGAAAAGGTCAGCAGTAAGTTATCAATATGTGTTACTTAATAAATGATGCAGCTTCTCAAGCCCAAGAAAAGTTGTACGTCGTTTCCCAACTGCTGCTATGTGACGTTAGCTACATTCATAGGAAGTCATGTTAATTAGCTGCTGGTCATTACTACCTGCATGTCCAGTGTTAAGATCCTCTGTTAGTAACCACAGCAAAGCTGGTGACATCACTACTTCATTAACTTGTCCAGGAAGTGATCAGCTACAAACTTAGACTAAACTCACATTTGTCCTGTAGACATACATCTGGATAGTTAAATGATATCTTAGTTTTCAGATGAGTCTATTAAACTGGTTGGTTAGGAGGAGAAAGGAGGATGGTGACCATGGAGGAGCTGAGGTTAGTAAAGCTAATTAGGGATGCAAACTAGTCACCTTTTAAGTTAATGAGAAGATTCTTTCTGACTGCCATCAATATTCACATTCTAGGATTTAGCAGGTCTCTCTGCAAAAAGGCAGAAGCTCTTTAAAGACATTTGTGTTCAAGGACATTGAAAGTTCTGAGGACCGACCTGCTGTTCCACTGTGGTTTCAGGTCTGCTGAAGAGGGAGACAGAGACTGGCCGGGCAAGGACTCTGGACCCCCCACGCAGCTATATAAAAACAAGACAAAATGTATGTATTAGCACATTTGCAACATGTGTCTCCTTTTAAAACATTTTAATGCAAAGTCAAAATTTGTGTTCAAGGAAACAAAAGCCCCCGCTACTGGAAAAGCTCAATTTGTGCTGATGTGGATAGACCATATCCTCTATGATAGGTGAATGTAAGCAAACTGACATGAAAACTGCAGAAGCTCAAATGTGCCCAAGATTTGAAAAATGAGCAAATTACGAGATGCACACTTTTCAGGCTCCTGCAAAACATGTGCAATTTCACTGAATTCTGTCCACTGGTTTTTGAGATGTGGACAGAAACATTTTCTCTGAATGTGAGCAAAATGATTTAAGTTCAAATGTGCCTAAAAATGTAAAATAAGCAGATTGAGGAAAACAAATGAGATGCACAGATTTATGGCCCCTACAAGACATCATTAAATTCTGTCTGGTGGTTTTTGAGATGTGGATACAAATGATCGTACAGCTGGACAAGGGTAACCCTATATGTGCTCTTTGGCAGGGGCACAAAATGACACCATACAGGTCATGCAAGGTTATCAGAGTTTCCAGAAGTCCAAAGATGCTGAAGTAATTTGAAAAAAAGATTCACACCCCTTTTAGCTGAAATCTTCACTGTAGCCCCCCCAACGCATGTACAATCTCTGCTTGGCAAGAAACTGATTTTGGCATTCTTCAGTGTGATGATGACTGACTTCATCATGTTTGGGTGAACGGTTCCCTTAAAATACCAAAACTGAAATGAAAATAATGTACTTCCAAGTCTGACAAAAACAATAACACAGATCAATATTGGGATTCATACACAAATATCCACTTTTTACAACCTCAGGCTTCTTGCACCACACAGGCAGTGTTAAGTATAGCAGAGCAATGCAGCTACATATACAGACACAGCGAGATGATAGAGATCCGTCAATCCAGAGATTTTTATTGCATCGTTTCCACCTTGCTACTAATCCTCTCATCTCTCTTGTTAGGACTGGTTCATGGCAGACAGTTTTTTTTTAAAATTGATGGCAAGATTTGATTAATAGCATTTCTGCATCAGGATCCATTTAGCCTTCCCCTAGAACTATATCATGTATGATTACTTGTACTCTGTTGGCCATGTCCTGCCAATGCTCCCGAGTGTCAGATTTAAAATATGGAACTTTCCTCCATGACCGTGATGCCTAAATGTTGCAGAGTCGGCTGACATGGAAGTGCCACCAACTGTGCAACAGTCATTAAGAGTTTGATCAATGAATGGCTGCCATTCATCACTAAAATGCTAAGCTCTGAAAATTTAATTTTATATTGAGATATGTGCCTGGTTCACAAGATAATTCATAATGCTTCCTCTCCACCTCTGAAGAGCTTTGTTTGGCTCTGCTCTGAGCAAATGAGCTTCAAGGTCTTCCTCAAATGGAGATTGTTGTGTTCCAAAATGTAGCTCCACCTTCACACAATCTGCTTTCTCACAGAGCTATCAAAGAATGGAATAAGCTTCCTGTTAATCTGAAAATCTGCGCTGACTTCATTATCTTCTCACGCGAGGTTAAGAAATGGATTTTAAGTAATCAGTCTTGTCAACATTAATTTTAAATCATGACAACTTGTTTTTATAGTTTACAATGATTGTATTTTTAGTGTTTGTACTGTTTTTTGTGTAGTGTGTTGTGGTTTGTGTATGAATGTTCTTGATCACCCGCCCAGGGACTGCAGATGGAAATTAGCCTGTAGCTAAATCTGGTGCAAAGCATCTTTTCTCTTCCTTGAGACTAATGTATTTGTACATGGTCCCTGATGTAAATAAACTTAATAAACTAAACTAAACTAATGTGTCCTTGAAGCCACATAAAGAGGCTAAAAAGCTCATGAACTGTGTCTTCCTTTGGATTTATGTCACTGAAGTTTGGTGCCACAGGTTGGTTTACATGTCTCTTCACTCAAGTATAATCAAAGTCACAGCTCATCTACAGGTGAAAGCTTGACTATTAACAGCTGATGCTCCTTATATCAACTAGCTATCAAAGTTATAAACCTCAAACACAAACTTAAACATACTCGCACATGTTCGAAGAATATTATTCACAAATAGTGTTTTTGTGGACATACCACAGCAGGAGAAGTGACAAACTTGGCGCAGGCATACATGGCTGGAAGCTGGAGAGAGACAGGAGACATCTGTAGTCAACAATAAATATATCATAAATAATAACAATACATAATGTTGTCATGCACAGTCACTTGACAAGCAGCAGAGTAAGTGATCTGGTTAAAAGGAATGAAACCTGGATGTTCTGGACAGTGCAATGAACACAACACAACTAGAGGTTGTGATGGAACTGAACCTGAAAAAAAGCAACAATATGAACACATCCAAGGTGCTGAAATTGATATAATATGATTGATCTGAATCAATATGAAAACAGGATATACACAATAAATCTGTTCATGTTCAGAGGACACAGGGACTTCTGATTTATGGGAAAAAAGTGATCACTCATTCAAAAGGAAGAGGTTCTGTGGCTTTGACAAATTCACTGTAAACAGCAGTAACCTTAATTTCACCCCATATGGTCAAAGTACATATGTGCATTAAGCAAGCAAACAGTGCATAAAAGTTCACCTTCAGTTGAAAGGATAGGTTTTAAGAAATATGCCAAATTCAAAGAAAGGACAATTTCAAGTCTGCAAAGGTCAAAGCGAGTAAAAGTTAACAGAAGAGTAATTCTGGTCTGCTGCTCAGGGTCAGTTTAGCCAAGAGGCTAATCCAATTGCACCGACTACTGCAAGGATCAACTAAAGAATGGAATAAACAATCACACGTGGTGCCGAATGAACGTCACTAAAACCCACACTTTCAGAGAGCATTGAGAGAAACCTAGAGCATATTTCCGCTAAGTAGATCCTCCTAATCCACAAATCAGTACATCTGACACCAACACAATGATAATTTTCACAAAGCCAGAAAGAGGGGTAACTTGCACGATTATGTCACCTGGTGGCTAAGACAAAGTTGCTATGCTAACCAAGTCTGCAAACGTGAAGGTCAAAAACGAGCCACCGACGCTAACTTTGGCCCTGAAAAACAGGCATTTTGCATTGCCTACAGTCAAGAAATCTGTTACAAAGTTAATGCAGTGCACAAACATGACATCGCAGGTAACTAACACAGATGTCCTTGTGGCGGCAGAGAAAGGTAGGCCTAAGGCTGGCAGGCATTTTACTGTCAGGTCTGTCAAAACGGCTTAGCCGGACTGGAGCCGGTGTGTGAGCCACTGCTAGCACCGGCAGAACGACAACCACAGCAGTCCGACACAAATACTAACAACACTGTCGTCATGGAATTATTGTTCCATTACTTACAGCAGTGATAAACACAGAACACATATCAATCTGATCTGAAGTCATTCATGGAGATCAAGTCATTGAATGGCCGACCTAAAGTTAGCCTGCTGCTAGCTAACATTAGCGAATGTTAACAATGACAAGTGGCTTAACATGAGTTTAAATATGAGACGGACGTGCTTTGAAAACACGAGTCAACGTGAGTACATGTGAAGAGCGGGAGCGATGAAAAGCTAATATTACCGGCTTGTTACGGGTTTCACAGAGTCCAGGATCCGCAGCACTAGAACTCAGCGGCAGTCAATGAATGAAGTAGGAACTGTCACCTTGTCATTTATAAGATCAGCGTCTACATCCTAAACATCCATTGGCCAGAGAGGGATTATAGCCGACATTTTAGCCTATCGGATACAACTTTATTGAACTACATTGATTTTGACTGGGCGCGAGGTTTATAGGGGCGGGACCAAGGCAATTTTAATTAATTCCATTGGACAGTGTTACCGGGATGACGCGTTGTAGTGGAACGACCTTACAAAGCACAACCAGTGTCCTATGTACCTATTGGTTAGTCAATAGGAAGTCCCGCCTTTATTAACGAAACAAATAATAATTTATTTGTTTCTAATAAGTAATATTACGAATAACCAACCCATTTATCCGCAATTAGCTTCACTTGACAAAACATAATATATTTTTTATCAGAATATGCCTTAAAGAAGCCCATTAAGGTGGGGAACAATAGTCTCTTAAGGAAGGAAGAAAAGGGAAGGAGTGGAAAGAAGAGGGGATTTGACCCCGTTACCTGGTTAGTCACCAAAGTTACCAAATATCAAAATTGCCAGAACTTGAATTTTTCATTATATACTGAAAAGTTTATGTTTTTATTGTAAATCATACAATTTCTTTGCACATTACCAGTTATTTATATAAAACCATGTGGAACGTTGTATCATAAATATAGTATATATTCATATAGAATATTTAAATCTAAGTTTGTATATTAAGCAGACACTTAATGTATATCCACACTCACGTAAACCAAAAAGATGCATACAGCTGTGACCAAACTTTTATTTAACAACAACAACAACATTATTCACATTAACAGTAACTACAGACATTATTGTTTAAAAACAGCAATGATATTAACATTATTGATATTAACATTATTGATATTAACAATAACTATAGACAACAGCCAAAGACAGACAGACAGACAGATAGATAGATAGATGGATAGATAGATAGATAAAATAAATGACTCAGTAAAATAAAGATGCAATATCTCAACCAAATCAAATCAAGGACTAGTTCACAGCTTGATATACATATCAGAAAATAAAGACTGTAGAGCAAAAACAAAAATAAAATAACTTATATTGAAATTGAAATGAAATAGCTCGATATACAGCATATGCAAAATTGTAAAAGAAGACTATGAAACTGTAGGAAAACAATGAAAATGAAAGTTATCTGTCAGACAGGGGTGAGGAGTTGTAAAGAGTAATTGCTTTGGGAAGGAAAGATTTCCTCTATTGGTTCTTGTGACTGTGGAGCTGGACCAGTCTGTTAGAGAAGGAGCTGCGCTCCAAACAAATGGAACCAGAACATCTGCTCCTGGACTGGTCCACTGGTCTTTAGTGGGAATGGCCTGTGTATCTGAAAAAACACATCTATTAAGACCAGCATATTTTGTCTTCCATTTGAGTCTGGTTTTAAAACAGTAAAATCTATAGCCAAGGATTTCAGGTGGATGAGAAGCCTGCATATTGCCCGTAAAAGAGGCTACATTCAAAGTAGAGAACCACTTAGCCCTTACAAGTCCACCCAGTGACTATTCAATCTTGGATGGACAGATGGACAGCATCCTTTTTGGTTATCACATTCAGGTGGTGATAGTCCACATAAAATTTCACCATGTTTATTTTGCACCAGTATGATAGGAGATGCATATGGATGAACATTTACCCTGATTATTTGGTCCAATTGTTGTTCTATGTGGGTTCTCATCATGTCATACTGTAAAGGATGGATGCAACACTGCAGCTGATGTAGAGGAGCATCAGTAGGGGAATCTCACGCTGAATCAAATTAGTGCAGCTAAATCAGCTTCATCCTTTGCAAACTTTGAGTGGTAATGCTGCTCAGTCCTGTCAAGCTCCTCAACTCCCAGATGGGACAGGCATTGCTAAGGACATGTTTGTCAAACTCAGGCTAGCATGGGGTAGCATATATGGTACATATGCTATCGCTTTTTCAGACGTCACTGAGGCAGGTGAAACTAGTAGACCCTCTGGAAGTACATCCTCTTCTGGCTGTACAGATTCCACTAAAAACTGCATGTACTCCTGTGAAGGAAATTTTTACAGGAACCATTTTTAATGTGCAGATACACGAAGTGGGCTCTTTCCTTTCACTGTCACTTTGAAGGGCTCAGAGGAGTTAGGTAACATCACCTGGCAGTGTCTGAGGGCTCGTCTCCATCCTATAGCCTCTGTTACCATGAGGTCATCAGAGAGGCTGGGGCAATACAAACAACTCATATAGAAGAACCCTTTAATCACAATCTAGTCAAACCTGTGTAAGAATACTCCTCCAGGGACTGAAGACAAGTGGCCTAACAGTTTCCAACTTTACTGTACTTTAATGGTTTTACTCCCTTTAACATAAACAAAGATTTAAAATAGACTAGTTCTAAAATGTTATTTTAGCTAGAAGCCACATCGAGGAGCCAGCTTAAATCATATTAAGACTTCCTAAAGTGACACGTGACAATATAACAGTGTAATTTATGACAGTTGTTTTCTTTGTGTACCTACCCTCTTATAAATACTGTGAAGTGATTGAGATATGATTGACAACTGCTTGTGCTCAAAAGGCAAAAACGAAAACACGGCAAAAAGTTTCATTATGTTTTCCTAACATTATGTAATGTTTTCCTAACGTTATGAAACTTTTTGTAACATTTTCATAATGTTTTTCTTATTGAATGCAGGCCAGGTCCAGGTGGTGTATTAGTGAAATTAATTTGTGACTGACAGGCTAAACGATTGCACCAAAAGTCAATGTATTTTTTGACTTTTCAGACATTCTGTATTTGTTTGCATGATGGTGTATTAGTAATATGCTGAATGTTTGTTTGATAGGCATGTTTCTTATATGTAAAACAAAATGCATTAGTTTAAAAAATTTTTTTTTGTCGTTGGTGCATTTGTAAAACATTGATTGTTAGGTTCAGGCAGGAAATTAGCTCCACGCTCTTCCAGCTGCCCACTAGATGTCCTCCTAAACATGTTACTGTGTTGAGCTGGCGCTGATTTGACTCATACTGCTGGGTGTAGGCCATTTACATTACATTCACCAAAATATTCCCTATGGACCCTAAACATTTTATAAGAAGACAGACTGAACAAATGATCTGGGTTAAAGGCATTATCTTATTTTGGAAGTAAACAAGATTTTAGAGAAAGATTTTATTTTTTGTGTATAGGAAGAAATGGAATGATGCCAAATCTAACCACGGATATTTTTTTGACTATAATTAGATAAATTAAAGCAAGAAATAGATGGAAGAAAAAAAATTGGTGTTTTGTTTCATAAAGTAGGTCACATAATGTGGTATTGCATTCATTTAGCTCCCTTCATATGAATGCATGTGTAAGATGGGATTTATTTTTGTGAAGATTTATTGTGTTGATCATTTGTTTGTTGAGAGAATGGAGAATTTAATTAATGCTAATACAGTACACATACAGTATATATTGTACATATTATATCCTGCTCCTTAATATAGATCAGGAACTACATTATGTGGGGCACCTTGCCTGTTACCAATGGTTAGATCGGGATTGTCATATGATGTAATTACTGTACTAGTTCACTGTGTATGGTGAGCAGCAAATTCACAAAGCAGGCTGGGATTACTGTCGAGCTGCTGGTGCACCAAGAAGGCTCAAAACGTTTGTTCCCGTCTCCTCTTCAGCTGTCCTAAAAATAATAAAGGCTGAAACAGCCCCAAAGACAAACTTTAGAAAGAAAGCTCTAAACTATGGTGGCTCTAAATTATATTTTAGAAAATAAAATACAGAAAGATTCTGTATTCTGTTTGTGGAATATTTAATAATTTTTGTAAAGTTATTTTGTTTCAACTATTTTTTTTAACATAAACTTAAAACAAACTCAAAACAACTACAGGCTTTGCAGCTTCAGCAGTTCAAACACCAAAAGACAGAAGCATCAGCACAGATGTGTCGCCTCACGTCTCAGACTGCTTTTCCAGGCACAAGCCAGCAGGTAGAGCCGTCCAGGTCCAGCATGCTGCAATATGAGGGAGAGAGAACAATCAGTTCAACACAAAACACCTGGAATAATGAGATCTCTCTCCCTGACCCCATTCCCTGAACCACTCCTACTCTCTCTCTCTCTCTCTCTCCCTAGACCTGAACTAACCAAAACTGCGCTGCCACACAATTGTTTATCAAAGGTGTATCTCCAATTAAAAAAAAGAAACCAAACAAAAAAATCTACTAAAGTGATCCTGGAAACCTACTTTATGATCAGTAGTTTATGATTATCAACAAAAATATAATTCTTTCCATAATGGAGGATCCGGATTAAGTTCTTTAAGTTCTTTAAGTTCTCACAGATGCATCAAATCCATTTGAATGACTCTGAATCTGTATTATCTCAGCTACTTATTGGTGGCAGTGTCATGTTTCTTCCCCTCTCTGTTATCATACTGTGACCTGATACATATACATATACTACATATACATACATCTCCTAAGTGGAACATCATGAGATGTGTGGGTATTTTATTTTTATTGGCCTATTGGCCTATTATTATTTGTCATGATATTGGTAAAATGTAAAAAAAAAGAAAAGAAAAAGGCCATATCTTGCGATGTTGAAGAAAGTGAAAGAGTGATCCATCTTCTGCATCCATACACATCCCCCTCAAACTCTAACTTGTCCTAGGCCCAAAATCCATCCCTACACAAACTATTATCAACTTTTTAGAATATTTTGCAGACAAACAAACACAAATGAGTGATCACATAACTTCCTTTAACCCTTGTTGGCAGAAGTAATAAAATAACATTGACATTTTGGTCAATGCTAGTATTCCCTTTGTTCTGAGAATTAGCTTAGGCCTAGCATAAAGACTCGGACCAGACACTTCAACCAGAAACATCTGTGCTGCTTACCTGTTTTCACAAACACAAGACTGGTCTTGATCTTCTCATCGGTCTTCTGAATAAGAACATTTCCTAAACAGTTAAACAACGGCTTTAACAACAAGATATCGATATTTAGCGGTGACGTGATTTAGCTCCTGTCAGAAACACACAAAACTATGTCTGGTCATCACTGTTGAGACGGATACAAACGCAGCCAGCTGTTCACAGAGATCAAGACCTCCAATGTGGCCACCAGACAGTAAATTGTCACATGAAAGCCCTTTAGTCACTACTTACCTCTCTACATCCCACCTGAGCCAGTTCAGACAGGCGGTTGTACCCTCCCTCTCTACTTATGGTCTCACATGATTATACCACATTATTATCCTAGCAGTCCCCTCTGTGTGTCCCGCCATACTAAGCCCTATTCAGACATACTCACCTGTAATTAACCCTTCTGTTTATGGTCTTACATTATTACATGCAGCCTGTGTAGAGCTGCTCCTGCACAAGTATCACTGTCATGGTGAACACCTGTCCAGGTGAGATGGAAAACAGTGCAGGGTGTGTATGGTACACCTGCTGGCGTGGAATCAGCAGAAAGCACAGGACTGTGCCACAGCTTCATCTCACACACTCTGGGACCAGCATTACGACAACAGACCGAATTCTGATATGATTCAACATATTGTTGATTTGTCATAACTGTTGAATTGTAACAGCCCTCACAATGAACTTATCAGATTATTATTCATGTTCTTATTAGATAAACTTTAAGGTCTGTCTTTGACGTGTGCTTCAGTTTTCTCATGCAGATTTTGTGGGCTGAGTTGTTCGAACAATAAAAAAAAAGGTGCAGGTCTGGTAGAGAAGGTCTCTGCAGAGCTCCGGAGGGCCCTTGGGTCTCGGAGATTACACTGCAGCACCAAGCGGCTCACAGATGTGAAAAGAGGTTGCATTTACCAGGTTTATCTCAGCTGCTGGGTAACCACTGCAGCCTGGTAATCTTTTTAATTCAACTGGTACTCATTCAGCATTAGACTGAGTTCTTTCACTTTTAATTTCTGCTGAAATATGTTTCTTTATGATTGCACATGCAACATGGGAATGTAGAATTTTACTCACATCAACTCCATTTAAGTCTTGACAATCAATCTAATTTTTAAAGCCATTTGTCAGCCTGTGGTATTTAGCCTGTTTGTTCACTGTGCTGTGTAACTGCTTTCTAAAACTTACTGTTTAGCATAGCCTGTAAGGTGTCCCCCTTTTGCCTCATCAAGAATGCCTGCTGCTGCAAAATGAGTCTTTGTCCAGGCAGATTTGAATAAAACTCAGGAGAAAGTTCAATCATGCAGATTATTTCTTTGCACACTAAGGCCTTTTGTTTCTCATACCACCCTGTTCCGCATCAGCGATGTAAGAAAGGGGACCTAAATGCAGACACTATGCAGAGACAGGGAGGATGCAGTTCAATGATTTAATAACTCAACTGCTGTAAACACTTACAAGCAATAAATGTCCATACAGGAGGACGGCAAAAACTGAAAAAGACAAGTAACAAACTCCAAGGGTTACAAAGTCCAAAAATAAGGTGAAAACAGAAAACTCATAAACACAAGAAACAAAACTTATGAGGAAACGTGGAAGAAGCTGGAGCGTGAGATGAAGATGATTACATGACACGACAAACCAGCAACTAACGACAGAAAGATACCAACTTAAATACACAGAGATAATGAGAGACAAAGGAAGAGAGATGGAGGCACAGGTGACAAGAATAAACTATTTGAATGGAGGGAAACTAGAACAGAGGCAGGAAATGACTAATTAAATACAGAACCATGACATCATCCTGTCATTTACACATCTCATGCATGCTCAATCTGAATTTCCTGCTGTCATTGTCTGGAGCCATCAATTGAGATATTGGCTGTTCTCATCAGCTGGTCACAACTATCCCATAGCACAGTGACATCATCATCCAGCTGTTGCTACTTTAACCCAAGGCTGCAACATAATCCTTTGGGCAACTCCAACTTTCAAAGCAACTCATTCTGACAGATGAAGGTTTCAGTCCCTCCATGTTTCTCCACCATCGTATGAGTTTTTCTGGTCAGATGGATGCAAAGCAATGACAGCACACAATATAGCTTCAGATCACATGAGATTTAGTTTAGTTTTATGTCTTTTTTATAGCAAAGACCAGCCAACAGACTGATTGATTTTTCTGTCCAAAGCCTTTTAAAGTCTCAACATCATTTACAAGACGAGGTCTGCTACACTCTGTGAGGGCTGTTGAATTATTTAATGAATACAAGGCATGAACAAACAGGAAAGCATTTAAACACAAATTCATGCATGCCTCCACACAGTTTATCACACATACCTCTGTGTACTCATACAACCTGGTGCTTAATATCTCATCTGTCTCATTCTCTGGTTACTCTTTCTGCACATACAGACAGCAGTTTCAATCTTTTAATCTATTGCTTCAATGGTTTGTGTTTGATTGTAAAACTCCATTAGACCACAGAGAACTGTTACAATTAATCAGTGGTATGACGTAAATAGGAATCAAGTCATAGAGGATATTTAATTCTACTGAGTGAACATGGCACATTTAATATAAAAGTGACATTTAAAGGTATCTTTCTTTATGTATCTGTAGCTGGGTTTCGATCAAAATGCATTTTTATCATTTATAGTATATTATTGTGTTACAATAAATTTAACGTACACAAAGAATAATCTAACCTGTTAGAAACAAAAAATATGCATTAATTTGATTTAAAGTTTACAATTCAGCAACCACTAAGTGCAGATAAAATATTTTTAAAACGTTATTGGAACAATATTCATTGTATTAGTTCTTTGATAGGTACAAACTAGGCCAGCTCCTCATCGACAGTGGACTCCGGTCAGAGAGAATACACATAGAAGCAGGGATTGGATGACACCACTTTAATATAAGGTTTAACAGTCTGTGCAGGAACAGTAGTATGGTCTGTAATACAAAGATGAAGAAAGAATAACAGAAATAGACATGCTAGTAAGCTATGACATTGCATCATCAGCATGTAACTCCTATGAATTCCTACCATCAATAGGTGAGGCCTTTGGGTCATCATTGTCATCATCATCAGCTATGACAGGAAGTTGAACGAGTCTTGCCACAGGTTGCACATAAGTTCTGTCCTTCACTTTAATATCTGCTGTCCAGATGCATCCGTCCTCACTGGCATGAAGCTTGACAATCTTGCCAAAGGGCCAGTGGGCCCGTGGTAATTGTGGGTCAACAATCATCACAAATGCATCTTGATTCAGATAGTTAATAGACTGGGAACACTTTTGTAGGCAGGCAGTTTCTCATAAACTGCATCCAAAATTGGTCTGCCATTATTTGGCTGCGTCGCCACATTCATCTGCTGAGTGTGTCAGGAGTATAGGTCACTTGGGGAAGGGAGCAGTTTCGCTGCCCTATTAGCAATATTCTTGGTATCACAGGATCTGGGTCTGCAATATTGGAAGACACATAACACAGTGGTTTAGCATTAAGGATTCCCTCCACTTTGCATAGCAAGGTAAGGGGAACCTCTTCTGAGACAGCTGGAGCCCCCATAACCACCTGCAGGGCTGTCTTGACAGAACGTATCTCACATTCAAACTGTGGGGTTACTGGTGGATTGAACTTAAAGGTTATCTGCTGAGATGCTAGACTTGCTCGAAGTTCAGGTTCCATGGCTGCAATTGCCTCTTTGAGTTCACGCTCGGCTCTGCGAAAATTTGTTTCCTAATCTGATAGAATTTCTGAAGGGGTTCCACGTCAAGCAATGAACTGTCTTAGGGCAAGGAGGAATGCATCTGTGTCCAGACTACTGAGGAGATCCAAGTGGACACTTTCAGATTACACCCCCAACGTTTTCATGTCTGCATCCAATCTTCACAGTATAGGGCCCAAAACAGTCTACACCTGTCGAATAGAATGGAGGCTGGAACGGTCTGAGCCGAGCTGGGGGAAGATCGGCCATGTTGTAGGTGGTCCCTTCCATTGTCTACACCCTACACAAATTCCCCTATTCTGATTACATTTTACTGCCTGTCTTCCTCGTAATACCCAATACTGGTGTCTGAGCTCGGCAAAGACTCGGTCTGGATCAGGGTGAAGAAGGCGAGAGTTGGTAAGGTTCCACAGGCATCTGCCAACATGAATGAGGACATGACCCTTATCCCATTCTGGTGATAGGCAGTGTTGGAGGATGCTGAGTGAGTCCACAGAATGCCACCTTTCTCAGCTCTTTGACATCTTCTGCTGAGCTTGTGCTTGGAGTTGAGGGCCATTGATATGGTGGTTTATGGAGGAATGGAGGTCCCTTTAGCCAGCGGCTTGGACCGGCCAGCTCAGCTATTGATTTCCCCCGGCTAATGTCATCTGCAGGCTTGCTGGTGGAGACGACATATCTCCATTCATAGGCTTGAGTGAGTTCCTGGATTTCAGACACCTTAGTTCCAACAAAGACTTTGAATCAGCATGATTCACTCTGTATCCAGTATCCGGACTGTTGTTGAGTCCGGCCACAGGAATGTTTTGGTGATGTGCAGGGTCAACTCATGGTGTATGAGGGCAGACAGCTGAGCTCCAGTGCTCCACAGAGCTCCAATTGGGGCATGGACAACTGATGTTTAGGTGACACCCTTGATCGGGCCATCACGAAGGAAACATGGTTCATTCTCCCAGTTAACCCAGGCCTTAAGAAGGCCGGGAGGTAGGTTGGAGTCAGCCCAGCCTCTCTTCTTTACCCACAGCTTCTGCACTATGATCTTTGCTCTTCTTGTTAATGGGATTATTAGACTCAAGGGATCATACTGTGACGCTAGCACAGGAAAGATGTTTAGATGTCAGTGTAGGAAGCTGGCTCTCCAGCGGTCCTAACTTATAGCCAAGCTCATCAGTATTCCTGTGCCATATCAGGCCCAATGCCAGTTCTTGTGAGTCAGTTGGTTTCTCCATGAGCCAGTTAGAGACATGGTGAATCTTTAAAGTGAAACCTCCTCTCAACCTCTGTGCACACAGTTGAATAAATAAATCTATTTTTCCTGGTTGAACTCTGTTCTCTGAGTCTGCTATCTGTGGTATTGGATAATTAACATCAGTCTTTAGGCAACATTAGTTGCCTAAAGACTGATGTGACAAGTGAAGACATAAAGTGTGTTGTGTTGTTTTTGCAATTTTGTGGGCCGCCACATTTTTTCATTACCAGCTGCCACCGCTGTAAATACATCTGTGACTTACACAATGTGGCTTTGGGCATTAAAATGATAACTGCATCAGTCGCTGCTTTGTTCTCCACTTTGGATAGATAGAACTCAGTATCTTTTGTTGTATTTCTGTTTAGGGAAAACAAAAATTGCAAGTCTTCAGGCAACCATTTAACAACAACAACAACAATGATAATAATATCATTATCATTATTATTATTTTGTAAAGTACCTTGATATCAGTTTTGTTGTGATTTGGTGCTGTACAAATAAAAGAGACTTCTGGTACTGTGAGTGCAAATGGTGTCTGTTTATTTTCATTATAGACATTACACAAAATGGACAAAACCTGAGCAAATACAGTATTTTACCATCAAGTTTCCTACAGCAACAAATAGATTACCCCCTTAAACGATCAAAGTATAGTCACAGCCACAAAATAATGACATGAATTGTATTCTACAATGGCTGCTTTATTTCCCCTCTCTACTTGACACCTGTCCACAAACATATTTCATTTGAACAGCTGTTTTCCTGTGCAAGGTAGTTAATGTGCCTCTAAAAGAAATGGTTTAAAGAAAATCATCATAAAGAACATTGAGGAGTGGAAGCCTTCAAATATAGAAACATCTTTTAGGCAGCTATGTAGAGAAGTGAAAACCAACTAAAATTTTAAATACTCCTTTCAATGAAATGTGATAATTTCTGTTCCTGTGCTTGCAGCTCTGTCTGTTGTACAACTTGACCAAACATACAGGCTGTATACCTGTCTCTGTGGCTCTGGGTGTGGTTTTGGCAGCAAGACAAAGCTTTATGACAGTGTAACCTAACAGTCAATTTAAACCTTCAAAAAGTTCAGTCACATATCAGAATTATTTACAGTAAGCAATGGTGCAGGAAAGAGATTTTAGGCACATTTTCCCGTGATTCTGAACATCTTGAATTTCATTATATCTAGTTAAGAAGATGTTCAGTTTTATTCAGAGAATGAGATGACAAAATTACTGTTTTGTGTTTGTGTTCAGTGCAGCAGGAGATAACACATGGTTAGCCTAGCTTAGCATAAAGACTGGAAGCAGGGAGAAACAACTGGCTGGCCAAAGGGCCAACGGTCAAAGTTAATGAATAGAAATGTAATAACATTTGTAACTTTGAGGCTTCCAGACTTGTCTCATTCACAGGGCTTCAGATGGGTCCTGCTGCCACTTTGACACATCCCTCAGTGTCCCTTTAGCATCTGCATGAGATGTTATTTCTGGTGTAAACCAAGCTGATCAGGGTAAATGCTCAACCAGCCACTGGGAGAGAATCCCAAGAGGGGTGGACGTTGGAAGTGAGTGGCGGGACACACACAACCTTCCCCCAGGAGAACTGAGTCCTTTTGTCCATCAGGGAATTAGTTTCAAAACCTGTGAGATTCTTAAAACACAAAATATTACTTAAAAATCCAAACATTTCTATGGATTAAACAAACACGAGCATCAGACAGACTGTCTTTGAACTTTGGACAGAGCCAAGCTACCTATTTTCAGTGTTTATGCTAAGCTAATAACACCACCATTGTAATGAACATTTCGAAATTGTATTGGGTTGATTTTTCGCTGAATACATAAACTTCCTGGCTAAGAAGCAATGGCCAAATGAGACTCTATGGAAGTCCTTAGGCTGGTTTCTGATTGGTTGCTTCAGATTATCCACAACGGACTATATAGCTCACCAAGCAGTCAACATCTCTCCCTGAATTTAACTTGAAGATACAATAATCCAAACAAATCAAACAATCCTACGTTCTGTGTAAACACATTGGATGCATAACGCTGTTCTGTTCCTCCTCTGTGATGGCAGTGGAGGTAGAAACAGCGCTGAACCACACATCCGTGTAACACGAAGTGGAAAGGCAGGACGGGGCTGTGACGTAAAGACTTAGAAAGCATATGTTAGACGTCAAACTAGACCTCGACGCTGCTGTGTTATACGTCAGGCTTCCCTTGCTTCCTTTGAGAACTGGAGCGGCATCATCCTGCCCATGTATTGTTCAGTGTAAATACAGAGAAGGCGTTGTAGAGAAGGGACTTCGTCATAAAAATGGCTATTGACACTTCTATCTCTTAGCCTGGGAGGATACTTGAACTTAGATTTTCTTCTCTATCTAAATAGAGACATGGTGAATCTTCGATGAAAAACCTCGTGTGTACAGTTACATAAATCTTGTTTCCTGAATAGAATTTTACAACCCCTAAAAAACTTTGATCACCAGCCACCACTGTCTACAGGGATGCATTGGAATTCATTCCATGTGTTTTTGAACACAATTTGAGCACTAAGTCCTGTCAATAAATTTTTCTAAAATGATCATAAACAGACTGACTAGATGCACAACTCAGCCACTGGTTTCCTAGAAATTTAATGGGTTCAATCTCCTCAACTCTTTTCAGCATGAAATAGGCAAATATGTACAGTAAGTGAATGCAACTTAAAACTGGTACAAATAAATAAAAGTATAGTCATTAGCTTAACAGCAGAGAAACCAAAACCATCATTTGTATAAGTTTTCACTTGGTGCAATTGTGCTTTTACAGACGCTGACTGCAAAATGTTTTCTTTTGTCTTAGGCTTCTGATCTGAATCTGAATCACATCAAACACTGCAATACACTAAAATGTGTGCACCTATTGTGACTACGTATTAAAATCAGCCGAGATCCTTACAAGCATTTCTGTTGTCAACATTGACTTCCTTTTCCTGAATAAATAACTGCATGAATGTTTGCATGAGAAAACAAAGCTTCATTTAAATGTGAGAGATGTGATGGGAGGATGTGCCGAAAAACTAAAGACTACACTATTCTGCATGGCTGGAAAACAAAAGAAAAACCCAGACTATACTATTTTCACACGCAATAGTTTTGTGTGTGTTCAAAAACAATGATTCAAATAAAGTAATTATATTACAATAATGGAAAAACCTATAAGTAGTAACTTCACACCAGGCTGAAAAGCATCTTAGAGCCTGTTTAGATCGAAGACGCATCGAGGACGCGTTTTGACATCTGACCACATTCAAAGGTGGTCTGGGCCACATGTGGCCACATTCATTCTGCAGTGCAAACACTAATGTGTCCCGGGCCTCACTGAAGGACCACATACTCAACTCACGTCTTCTGAAACAACACAACAGCAGAGATAATGGATCACAAGCTTCCTTTTGGTTCACTGCCATGCAAACTATGTGTTTGGGTTCTCTTACCTACCAAAGTAATCAGCAGATGTTTGTGAACACACTAGCCTCGTTAACACATCCTGTTTAGGGTGGGACTGTTGCTCCTTTATTGCACCTCACTGTCAGTATAAAAAATACAAAGGCGTATTGGATGATCATTGCTGTTCCCGCCTCTAAGCCGGCAGAGGATGCAGTAACAACGTTGAATCCCGTCTGTATAAAAGGAGCGAGGAAGCGAAACAGGACAGAGGTGTGAAGTTTTGACTACATTTTATGCGTTTGACCCACAACAGAACTATTTGTAAAGCAGCTAGTAGCCGTTAGCCGCTTGACCAGTGTTATTCCGCCGTTGGTTTGTTCAATGTATAAAAACAGCACTGTAGAGAAAAGAGGCAGAGAAAGGTACTTGTGTTGGTTTTGCATAATATCTTCATAAAAAGGGATTATTGTCCATTTCAGATGATTTTAGCACCGAACTAGTGACCAAAATGTCCCGAGACCCTTCCCTTTAAAAACTGTGCATTGAGTGAGGAGGAGCTTAATAAACTTAAACTTAAAAACAGCTGTGACAAATTCTAACTCATACCTTCTTGTAACAACCTCATTTTTCTTTCCATGTAAAAAGCTTATCACAGCATCACAGTACCAGTACCTGTTTGAACACATTGTGTTAATTCAATTCACCATTTACACCAGGTTTGATTGTGGTAAACATGCTGACCGACTGGATTTGTTGAAACAATAACACAGCCCATCAATACACTGCACATTTTTGTAGTATCAAGTGATCAGCATTGGTTTAGAGAAGACCTTTGAATTGCATGTTTCCAGGCCCAGTTTAGAGGGCTTATTAGTCTCAGCTGTTATTAAACGTACCTAGTGAAACTCTTAAGTGTATTGCTGCTGCGACTTGGCAAGCTCCACCATACAGTCAGCAATAATTGAAGTCACAGTGAGTATGCTGCTACATGACAACACATCATTTGACCGCAGTTTGACAGCCTTTGAGAGCTTCGTTCTGGTTTTATACCATCTCTTCCCTCCGCTCTAGACCAGCAGGCTGGATGTTGGCTTTGGGAGTATGTGGTTGGCTTAATCCCGGTGGCTCCCCTCTGGCTTTGAGCAGTTGCTCTGGTCCCCAGTGCAGGCAGAGGGGGCAGGAACATGACGCAGGATGCTGCATGACACTGGTGGAGGGGTAGAGTGTTGCTGTGGTTGAAGGCAGTCCCCCCAGTCTATTGTGGTACTGAGAGAGGCGGAGCGCATCCAGGGTTCTCACGGGGGCGCTGTAGTGGCTGTGAGCTGAGGATGCAGGTGAGGAGAGAGTCAGGGAGTAGTGGTGGTGGAGGGGTAGGTGTGGGAGGTGGGGCAGGATGAAGGGGTACGGTAAGGTGGATGAAGGAGAGGCACGGCCCATCAGGAACGCCCCAATGGGATTGACGAGAGGGTGAGGCCACGGCAAGGAGTGTCTCTGCCGTTTGTCCTTCATCCTCCTGTTCTGGAACCACACCTGAAGAGAAGAACAGAGGAGAGGGAAGAAGGAAGGAAGCAGTGTTAGGAAAGAATGTTTGTTTTTATCTAAGCAAAGGAGGTTCTATTTTCATCTCTGTTTGTTAGTTAGCAGAGTAACACACATTTCAATTCTCTTGTGTAGAGCGGTGGTTCTCAGAATGGGGAAGAGGTGATTAGATTCTGAGATGGATCCGAATCAAGCTGGAGATCCAGGACATTTTTTTTTTCACTTTCTTTAACTTTGTAGTATTTCCTGACACACGCCTCAGTTTTTCAACAAATAATAGTAATGCAAACAGTTTGCTGACTTGTTAAATTCTAGTATATTTGTATATCGTTTGACTAATCCAAGTCTAACCTCATCAGAACTGTCATATTTTGTCCTCATTCCTCCGTCGAGTCTGATCCTGTCTTCATAGTTGATGTTTCAGTTACTTCTCCTTTGATAATACTACTCTTGATTTGTACATGCATAAATTGGTATACAAGAAATTAAAATTTGTGATGTCACCATCCTTGGTTATCCGTTGTCTTATTATAGATTCAGATTGGACATGTTTTGACACAGAATGATCACAAAACGTTACTCCACATGTACAGTGTGTAAATCACACTAAACGCCGATGCAGCTGTGTCGCACATCACACCTCATTAACTTGCGGAATACCAGGAAGCTGTCTAAACATCACACACCAGATTAGATGACATATTTAGCAGCAGCAACATCACCTTCTAAAAGCTTAAAAGCTGACAGTGACAAGTTGCCTGTGTTTCCGTCCAGCCCTAAATTATTTTACCAGCTTACAGAATCTCCCGGAAGGCTGTGCTTCTAAAATGTCAGGTGGCAGCGTTTATGAGACTTTGCCTCGGATTCCTGCTCTTTCATAAAAGACCCTCCAGTGGCTGGCAGAAATGTGGACGCTTTTACTGCACATTAAAGCTGCTACACTGGGCCAGTGGGCCTCTATGTCAAATGCAGACACTGCTAAACCTGTCACTACTCAATCTACCATGCTGATTGAAATGACAAGTAAGAGGAAAGATGATGAAAACCTCATGGGAAATGTTAAGGGGATGTTGTCCTTTAGGTGAGGAGCTGTCTTAGATAGTTCATTTCCTGTTTTGACCTGCAAGATTTTTTTTTTTTTGTGAACACATGAGATAAGCCAACAGAATTTCATGAAGCCTGTGAATCACTGGAGGTAGTGGGTGGGTACCATTCACCTTTTGTCGCAGCTTTAGCTTTTCTCTGCAATTACAAAAACGTCATTTCAGTTGTAATAAATAAGTCACCAAATATATTGTAACACTAGCATCACTTCAAAGGAAGACGCTGTAAAAGAGCAGCTGGAGGACCTGCTTTTACTCGGCTACTTTAGTCAACCTGAATAACGAGACTTAAATGTGGAAACTGATTGATTATCAGCACATTATTGAACTAAATAAGTCAGTGGTTGGCTGTATGGTGAAGGTGAATGTCAGCTGATGAAAGTAAAAATGCTCAGCTAATGTCATTAAAGACAGCAATCAACTGGCCAATTGATGACATGATTATGTTGATGAAGTTGTCACTGCCTCACTTAATGTTTTGCCATTCCTAGAGGGTTCAACTCTCGTCAGCGCTGGCAATGCTAACGATAGCTGCAGCTGCTGCAGGGACATAGCTTTAAGACTGTCACACATAGTATACTCTTTAGGATAAATCTGGTGTTTGATCAGGTGTTTGACCTGGTTAGATGTGTAGCCCTCGCCAACTTTGCATTTCACAGATATAAAAGTGAATATTGTCTGAGTTAGATGTAGCCAGGGTGAAGCAGTTTCTCTCTCTTTCTTTCTCTCTTTATGTTACTTTCTAATACACCCCAAAGTATTGAAGTTTGGCACAGATTGATTTAACACGAATTGGGACTTGAACGTGCCAACGCAATTTGGTTGTTCCCCTTTAAAGTACAGAGTTTGATACCCAAACATGGTTACATAAGTGGTCAAAGTAAACAATGCAAATATTGTATCAGAACAAGAAGCGCTTTTGTGCAAAACCACTGTGTACATCTGTGTCTAACAACGGAGAGTTTAAATAATTCATTGAGCTGTGAATCAAATGACACAGGACATAGTAAAGGGGCCTCTGCAGCTCTTCCATGCTTGTGGTTTCATTCTGCACACGGAGCTGTCTTTAGCGTTGGGAGTTTACATCTGGGTCATTCCCAGATTGCGTGAGATGGTGGCAATCAGGGATTCCGTTGTGCATATTCTGTGTACCACAAACATCCTCGAAAACTGCGCCAAGTCAGCTGATCGCATAGTTCTGTACTGTGAGACATTTACTTGCCCCATTGTGTGTTACTAAGCTTTTATTTACAGAAAGGTGCTGCAAAAAGTACAGAAGAATTAAAGAAGATATGTGGTGAGAATAACATTGTTTTTGTTAAACAAGGAAGTTTCACAGTATTAGAGGGTCTGCATGGAGGCAAGAGACTGTTGAGAATATGGAGGCTATTACATGCCATTCAGTCAAGAGGCTACAAATGATGACAGTGACCTAAAACATGTCTGCTTCATGCAGTGCAAAAGATGAGCACCAAGCATCATCTTCAGGTTCTCCTTTGAGAAGCAGACCAAAAATGTGATGTGCACCCCTGTACCCAACGCTAGTATTAGGAAGAAGGCTGTTCATGGACTTAGAGGTGACAATCAATACCACTGTTGAGTCATTGGGGTAAGCACAGAGCTGGAGCTGAATGATAATTAGCCTAACAAAATGGCTGGAGGACATTAGAGCACATACCTTCCCCTGAAACCATGTCAGAGCTTGACTGAGCATCTTAGCTTAGCACAAAGACCGGAAACAGCGGGAAACAACTAGCCTGAAACAAAACCTGTCCATCGACAGCTCTACAGCTCACTACTGAACATGTTATATTTGTTTAATCAATACAAATTGTTGTTTTACGGGTGTGGTTCTATTTCTTGACCTACTGTAATACAATGATTGACACTCTCGCTCCATAATCACACATCAAACTGATATTGATCTTTTAACTCATAGAATGTATATAAAAATGTTGAACTAGTTCTTTAATACTGCCTCTCTGTGTTTTTGGCCCCTATTTCATTTGTGTCCAAACTGGATGTTAGCTTCAACAGAAAATCAACAGGGACAGAAAAAAAAATCATGCATATGGAAAATGTGTTGACATCATTTAGCCTACATTGACAGACCAGCCTTTTATTGCACACCACCACCACAGCTACACCCACTTTAGGTACTTATTGATTTAATTATTGATCCCTGATTTATACACCTCTTCACCAGCAGACACTACAGATCAACACAGATCAATGAGGAGAGACAGTACTGGAACAAAATATGATTTAAAGTTTGTAGTAACCTAATTACCTAGTAAGATGTTGCAGTGACTGCTATAAATGCAAAAGCATATAACATTATTCTAAATCCATAAAAAAGGAATTTAATTCATTTACTCAGATTTTGTGAATATGATAGCGATACTGTTGTTATATTATGACAGTTTTTATTAAA